>JAAGKR010003198.1:0-78592 GCA_011419295.1 Clarias macrocephalus
GTTAATGACGGCTTAATATGTTAGTAGTAAATATGTTACTAACGGCTTGATATGTTAATAACAAATATGTTAATGACGGCTTAATATGTTAGTAGTAAATATGTTACTAACGGCTTGATATGTTAATAACAAATATGTTAATGACGGCTTAATATGTTAGTAGTAAATATGTTACTAACGGCTTGATATGTTAATAACAAATATGTTAATGACGGCTTAATATGTTAGTAGTAAATATGTTACTAACGGCTTGATATGTTAATAGTAAATATGTTACTAACGGCTTGATATGTTAATAACAAATATGTTAATGACGGCTTAATGTGTTAGTAGTAAATATGTTACTAACGGCTTGATATGTTAATAACAAATATGTTAATGACGGCTTAATATGTTAGTAGTAAATATGTTACTAACGGCTTGATATATTAATAACAAATATGTTAATAACAAATATGTTAATGACGGCTTAATGTGTTAGTAGTAAATATGTTACTAACGGCTTGATATGTTAATAACAAATATGTTAATGACGGCTTAACGTGTTAGTAGTAAATATGTTACTAACGGCTTGATATGTTAATAACAAATATGTTAATAACAAATATGTTAATGACAGCTTAATGTGTTAGTAGTAAATATGTTATATGTAAATATGATTGATATGTTAATAACAAATATGTTAATATGTTAGTAGTAAATATGTTACTAACGGCTTGATATGTTAATAACAAATATGTTAATGACGGCTTAATATGTTAGTAGTAAATATGTTACTAACGGCTTGATATGTTAATAACAAATATGTTAATGACGGCTTAATATGTTAGTAGTAAATATGTTACTAACGGCTTGATATATTAATAACAAATATGTTAATAACAAATATGTTAATGACGGCTTAATGTGTTAGTAGTAAATATGTTACTAACGGCTTGATATGTTAATAACAAATATGTTAATGACGGCTTAATATGTTAGTAGTAAATATGTTACTAACGGCTTGATATGTTAATAACAAATATGTTAATCAAATATGTTAATGACAGCTTAATGTCTTAGTAGTAAATATGTTACTAACGGCTTGATATGCTAACAAATATGTTAATAACAAATATGTTAATGAAAGCTTAATGTGTTAGTAGTAAATACGTTATATGTAAATATGATTGATATGTTAATAACAAATATGTTAATGACGGCTTAATATGTTAGTAGTAAATATGTTACTAACGGCTTGATATGTTAATAACAAATATGTTAATGACGGCTTAATATGTTAGTAGTAAATATGTTACTAACGGCGTGATATGTTAATAACAAATATGTTAATGACGGCTTAATGTGTTAGTAGTAAATATGTTATATGTAAATATGCTTGATATGTTAATAACAAATATGTTAATGATGGCTTAATATGTTAGTAGTAAATATGTTACTAACGGCTTGATATGTTAATAACAAATATGTTAATAACAGCTTAATATGTTAATAACAAATATGTTAATAATGGCTTAATATGTTAGTAGTAAATATGTTACTAACGGTGTGATATGTTAATAACAAATATGTTAATGATGGCTTAATATGTTAGTAGTAAATATGTTACTAATGGCTTGATATGTTAATAACAAATATGTTAATAACAAATATGTTAATAATGGCTTAATATATTCATATTAAATATGTTGATAGTGGCTTAATATTTCATTATGTATTTTTTTTTATAAATGTTAATAGCATGTTAATCTGACAATATTAATTTGTTAATTGTGAAAATGTAACAGTGTGTTATCATGTCATGAGTGCGTTCAAAGTATGGCAATATGTTCATAATAAATAGTTTAATAATATGTCGATATGTTAATAGCAACTGTTAATAGTATGTTAATGTATTAATAGTGAACGTGTTAATAAGGTTAAGTCTTCAAGTAAATAAGTTAATAGTAGGTTAATATGTTAAAAAATAAATGGGTTAAAAGTGTGGTGATATGACAAACAGTGTGAGAATAGTAACTATTTTAAATTCATTAACAGTATGTTACTATTGTAATAGCAAATATTTTAACAGTATGTTAACACATTAATGTGTAAAGAGTAAAAATCTTAACAGGTTAACAGTGAATATTTTAATAGCATCTCAGTGTGTTGAAAATAAATATACTGTATAGTGCATTCAGGAGCTAACAGTGATTTCCTTTAAAGTAGGTTCATATGTTAACAGTGACTATGTTAATATTGTCTTAAAATGTCAACAGTGGATTTGTTGATCTTGGGTTCATATGTTAACAGTGAATAATTTCACTGTGTTAATATGCTGATGTTCATTTTCTCCTTTATATGCTGATAGTGTTCATTTTCAAATTTAATAACACAAATATATAAGCTATACAAAATAAATGATAGAAATTGTTAAGTTAAAGCTTTTGCATGTGCAGAGAAATTGTCAAAAAGTGCAGCCCAAATGGATATTACTGAGTTTATTCTGACAGAATTCTCGCCTGAACCGGTGCCTGAATTAGTAAAGCAAAAACTAAGGTCAGCTCTTCAAATGCTCTCTCAACTGTGTCTCATCTGTGCCTGTCTCTCATTTCGCTTCATTATTCTGACTGCACCAAAAACAATGTGCAGGGGTTTAGAGGCCAGCCTCTTCTTTTTTTTCTTTCATCTTCTCCATGCTGAGGATGAGTCCCAATAAATCCCAGTTTTTTGTTTTCTTTTTAATACCTGCCATCAGTGCAAGCTTGTTGAAAGCGGCACAGTGGCAAGTTGAGGAGAAAAAAGGCACACTTAAAAGGAAGGGACACTTAATTCTTTACACATAAAGCTGTAGTTAATAGCATGGAGTTTCCAGGAGGCTATGCTTATCCAACTTTGTTGAAAGTACAAATGTATTTTTTGAAGTTCAATAAAACTGAATACAAAAGAAAACGTAACCAAGGGTTGACCCAAGTAACCGCTGTGAGAAACGTCAAACGTCTTTTCATTGCAGAACAAAAGTGCCAATTTTCTCGGGCTTTTGTCTTTAATGAAACAATTTCCATTGGATTATGAATGAAAAAAACAGCAAGAATTAATTATTCATTTAAGACTCTTTAAGTCAGAAAGAAGCGACAGAGATATTTGCCAAGGGATTGCCCTCAGCCAAATTTTCATTTGAGTTGGTTCATTTAAATACATTAAAAGCGTAATACCTATGAGATGTGATCTATTCCCCTTTTCTTTAACTCCACTCTTCGATTAAGTCTGCCTTTAAATCAATAGCAATTTAAGAGAGAAATTACTTCTCGAAGATGAAAGGCTCATAAAAGCAACGCCATCAATCTACTCCTGGGCATAATCAGGGCCTAATGAACTTTAAATACATCTCAGACACTCAGGAGTAACCTTTAGGGCTGGCAAGGGCATCTGTGAGGTGAAGTTGGGTAACAATGAATAATTCAAGCTTCGGAGGAAGAAACACATATATTTATATACCTGGAATATGTTGGAGAGGTCACGCAGGTTAAAGATGTAGTGGAATTTGATGGCGGTGGGCAGGAAGGTGGCACTCACACGCTGATGAAATGCCAGGGCCAGCTGCACAAGCTGGGCACAGCTTTTTTGTAGCACATGGCCGAATCCTTCGGCACTCAGGTGCTGGCTCAGGATGCTGCAGTAGATGGTGTTGAGAGCGTCCGCTCCAGGGAACGAGAGCGCAAACACGGAGAAGTGGCGCTGAGAAAGAACGAATCAAGAATTTATGATAAGCAGATGCAAAAGAACTCTCTTAACTGCCATAAGTGAATGTGCTTCAACATCAATTGACACTATATAAATCAGGGATGAGGGAAAAAAGTCCACTCAGTTATGTTTTGTTAAAACGTTTTAAATGAATTGTTAGTTTATACTGTATATGTTTGCACTTGAGGTGGTAAATCGTTGCAGTTCCTCTACCATCCTACAGGTGGTACAGTATGCTCTAAACTATTCACACATCAAAACAGCAAAACATTATTTGGTTAATTTATTTAAACATAACTATTTTAAGGGAATAACGTACACAAGATACATGCTGCTCAGTAAAATGTAGCTTTTAATTTAAATGTTATGTAAGATAATTTAACTTACAAATAAAACGCTTGCATTTGATGTTATCTTGTATTGTTTAACTATTATTTGTATAACTAATGTTATAATAAATGGGCATTTAATTAATCATATTCGAATTCAGTTGGATAAAGCTTTCAAGGTATAAATGCTTTAGAGATCTTTTTTAGTGGTTCGAGAATATGCCATACTCTCCTTTGTACAGTTAATGCTGAAGTGCATCTGCTACTCATGCTCTGTAAAGCCTTCATAACGGCTCTAATCCGGGACGTTAATTGGTGATTATTGAGGCTGGTAACTCTAAATGAGCTTCTCCACTTCAGCAGAGGTAAGTTTTGGTCTTGCTTTCCTGGGATGGTCTTCATGAGAGCCAGATTCATCATGGTGCTTGATTGGTTTTGCAAATGCACTTGACAATAATGTTCTTGCAAGAACTATTCCAGAAAGACTGACCTCTGTGTCTTAAGAAAAACAACTGACTGTTGTTGTTGTTACATAATTACCTAATTCCATATGTGTTATTTCATAGTTTTGAGATCTCCACTATTGTTGTAGAATGTAGAAAATAAACAAAAAAAACTTTTGCATGGTACAGTATATATGTATATACCCACACAACACTGCTGTGTTGATGCAGTTATTCGATCCACCAGTGAGCAGAGACAGTAAATTAACACATCTTTCATAAGTTGGACATTTCTATATTGTAAGTCCTTCTTTGATATTTCTTAAGAAATATTCTCATACTTTTTTGGGGTTTTTTTATTTCCATGTAAACCGCAATCATTAAAAAAAAAAAGGCTTGAAATAGTTCACTTTGCTTGTTATGAAATATAAAACAAAAAGTAAAGCATGTATTGTACATGATTGGCCAAAATTGACTGTTTGTCTGGAAAAGTGTGAGAAAGCAGATTACATCACCGATATTAAATTAAGTTCGACGCCGCGGTGAATTGTAAAACATGCATGCTGAAAGCAGTTTCTACGGAACAGATGCATATATTGGATTACTTCAATACACTGGCATAAATTTTTAACTATTTTCTCTCAGTTTAGTGGGATTTATTGTCCTCGTGGCTAGCACACCTCGACAGAAAGCCTAATTTATCAGTGTTTGGCAAAAAGCAAACATTGCAGTATGTTGGAGAGTAGGGGTGTTTGAAGAATGGGTGTTGTTGGAGCGTTAAAACTTTCTGTAATTGTATCTGTATATGTAGCTGCTGGAACAGATCCTAAAATTCACATCTATACTTGGTTTGAAATCTTAAGCAGGTATGATCTATGCCATCTTTTTCTAAATTAAATGTAGAACCTACCCACTAGGACAGCCAAAAGTAAGAATATTACTTACTGTCATATTATAAAGAATATTACGCTGCTTATATTTCCTAATCACAGCTGATTATAGAGCGTTTCGACTAGACTTGTATCTATAAATGTAAGGCTCTTTTTATAATCCCAGGCATACAGGTAATATTTTTGTTCACATCTTCTTGCAATATTATTATTATATATAAAAAAATCTGGTACTTATTTCTGAATAGTTAATCTAACACAGATATCGGACAGATGATTACTGTACATATACTACCTTGCTTTATTTACGAACATCATTATACTTATTGCAATTAGCATCAGCATTCATGTTAGTAAATGTGAGTCAATCAACTCAACCAGTTCAAATGTCAAATTAATGTGAGCCGTTTTATTGGCTACCTGCTGCGATGGTGAGACCCCTGCCAGAAACACCACTTTTCTCCCCATTTCTGATTAAAGCCAGCTACTGTAGCTACGGTCAGACTGAAGAACAGGAGGAGAAAAAGCCGGGTGATAAGTTAAAGTAAACTGTCACTTTCCGTCTACTTCCTGCAACTTATTTTAGCCATTTTCAGTCAAACCTACTACTCTCTGGTATTCACTCACAATGCCTGAGTGTGTCTTGCTTATCAATAATAATCATTCATATCATGCAGTTTATCTATTTTTCCTCACCTCCCTTGGAAATCACTTTGTGTAATGGCTGTCTTTATTAATGAAAGTGCTCTTTGTGTGGAAAATCAAACCCTCCATGTGACGTAACTTTTTTTTCCATGTCCTTATGGACGACTCTAGTTTCAACTCGATTTGTGGCAAGCGTTTTAAAAAAGCGGAACAAAAACGAAAAATGTCCTTCTATTTGTATCCGTAGTTATATATATTACGATCACATTACCTGTTCGATCTGAATGACGTATTTGTACTCAGTATATACAGTATATGTACGGTACTGTGCAGAAGTCTTAGACATATGCAAATAAAAGCTGTAAAGCAACAATGCCTTCACTCACTCATCATCTATACCACTTAATCCTGTATTCAGGGTCGCGAGGGGCCTGGAGCCTATCCTAGGAGACTTAGGGCACAAGGCAGGGTACATCCTGGACAGGGTGCCAATCAGCACATACACTCACTCATTCACACACTATGTCTTTGGACTGTGGGAGTAAACCGGAGTATCCGGAGGAAACCCACCAAGCACGGGGAGAACATGCAAACTCCACGCACACAGAGATGGGAATCGAACCTGGACCCTGGAGGTGCAAGACGACAGTGCTAACCACTACACCACCGTGCCGCCACAATGCCTTCAATAAAAATAATAATAATAATAATAATAATAATAATTAAGCCTGGCATGAGGACATGTTGAGGACTCTTTAGTGTCAGGTACAATTTGTGCAGTTTTATAAGGAAATTAGCAACTGCTTCTTTATTGCACGCAAAGTGGCAGCTTCCATTTTCTTTTTCCTAAAACGTAGTTGCTTATGTAATACGCTGCTTTCTTTTCTGGCACACAAATATTTTTCTGTAACTTTTAATTTTCTGATGGAATGCTGATGTTTATAAATCAGATATATTTTTGTACTGACTCAATAATAAAGTCATAAAAAAATCAATAACAAAGTTTGTACAAAACAATACAGTGTGCCTAAGACTTTTGGACAGTACTGTATACATAGTGCAGCATACACAAGTGTGCAGTCTAGTAGGCATTTGTCCTTAGTTATACTCTTCTTCATCTTTTTGTTTGGCATAAAAGAAAAAAAGTTGAGCTTGGACAGGGCCTGAAAAAGTATGGATGGGCCCTGAGACAAAATGGTAAGGGTCAGGGACGGTACGGACAAGGCCTGAGACAGTATGAACAGTGTCTGAGAAAGTGTGGACGAGGCCTGAAAAAGTACAGACATGGCTTTAGACAGTATGGTTAGGGCCTGAGACAGTGTAGACAGGGCCAGTAAGGGTGGGGCCTGGGACAATATGGTTAGGGTCAGTGACAAATATGGACAGAGCCTGAGCCAGAATGGACAGGGTCTGGGACAGTATGAAAAGAGTCTGTGCACGCATAGACAGAGCCCAGGACAATATGGACAGGTCCTAGGACAAGGCTCTTTCCTGAATCCCAACACCAGAGCACAAATTACACTCTCAAGCACTTTTGTTCAGAACATAACCATGCATATGTCCTTATATAACCTGATACTGTTATCGCACTAAGAATATTACTAAAGCATTTCTTTTCATTAAATAATATCAAATGCCACAAAAGCAATTTTAAGCAACACTACTGGGACGTGATCCAAAAGTGGTACTTACATTCTTTTAGTGATCGAGAAAATTACATAACTAATTGAATACAAGGAGCGATACTTAAATAGGATACTGCATGCGGTAGAACTAACTAAAATGATTTGTGTGTGTGTGTGTGTGTGTGTGTGTGCATGAGAACGCATGAATGTGTGAGAACTTGCAACCTGAAGACGTGGATTAATAGTGAAGCTTCCCGCTGTCGGGTTCATGCAGGACACGTACTGCACGTTGTGAATTTCCTTTAACTGCAGTTTGCTTCTATCGTACCTGTGGAAACATGACACACACACACACGCACACAAACACACACACAATCTCACTCACTCTCTCAGCATGCACAGCATGGATTTGCCCAAATCCATTGACAGATTTACTGACCTCAGCTATTTTTCTCCATTTTAAAACTAACAAACCCCAGACACACAGAGTCTGCACTCCCTTTACTCTTCTCTGCAAATAAAATCTGCCATAATTGTCACTATTTGCTCAATCCCATACAATTTACAATTATTTAGCAAATACCACATACTGTAACCATCTCAGCCAGAATAACACCCTGATTGCGTTCATCATAGCAATTACCCGCTAATTGACATCCGCACCCACGTAGGCAAGGCTCGGGGGCAAAGATATTCTTAGCAGCTCTGACTCATAAATTTGTTTATTTGAGCGTCTATAATTTGGCTCCAACACATTGGTTAATAATTCAGAACCCAGGCTTAGAGCAGGCAATCCAGGCCTGCTGCCTGTTAATATTAATATGGCTAAATAAGCAAAGTGGAAAAGTTTGGATTACCAATGATTGTAGTCCATGTGTTGGCGGATTAGCGTGTGAGGTTGCACCGTGCCGTAGGCATCCACCTCTGGCATGTTCAAGTCGTCGATAAAATAGATGAGCCTCTTGCTTCCTGGTGGGCCGTAGTTCCTTCCTGCTTTCTTCTCTAAAGGTTTCTCCAAGACGGCTAGTGCGAGCACATTGAAAGCGAACAATTAATCTAGCCTTGTTTTTTTTTTTCATTTGTATTTTTTTTCCTGTGTCAAATCTGTTTGCGTTATTGCATATGCAAAGAAGACAAACACAGCTAATGAACCGTCCGTCTGCTACAATCTTGCGAGGATGAGATTGCAGCAGCAAAATATTAATATCAAACAATTACCCCGGCAAATCATATCAGACTCAGCACTGCACTTCATTTCTGAAGTGCATGCCTTTTTTTCCCCTTTTCTCTCTTAGAATGCTCTGTTATTTTCATTATCAAGAGATAAACGTTCTTCGGGATCTCTGGCGTGGACGAGATGCGCTGAGGAAGCGGCAGGGACACATGGTTGCACACACCACACAGCAGATTGACGAGGCAGGGGAGGACAAGAGCACAAAAAAGCAGATGACGCTCGGGGAAATCGCCGCTCGTGTCACGGTTTAAAGCGTCCCACCTACCATCAAGCTCGAGCTAAAACCACTTTGTTGTTGTCGTTATAGAGATTCATGCAATCCTTATGAAATAAACAGACTCTTCTGTTTCGTACTCGTACCTTGCAGCATGGCTGATGTGGTGTAGTAGTTGAAAGGGACATTTTTGATGGTGTATTTTTCAGGGTCTAAGAAGCCAAGTTTGCCACCCACAAGAACAGATTTGCCGGTGCCAGCATTTCCTACGAGCATCACAGGCCGCCTTCTTTCCAAAAGACGATCCATGAAGTAGCTCACCCGAATGGTCTCTGTGGTGTGAACCAGACATGCCTATGGAGCAGAAAGGCCATTAAACACGCACGAAAAAAACATACTGCATAATAAACTACATCATAAACTAGCTACTGCTTCACGGGAAACATTTAACAACAGCCAAAAGAAATTTTATAGAGATTACTGCATAGAATATACATGTAGTTATATATAAATACATTTATCTTATATTATTATATAATCTCTAGTTGTAGCATTTTATATATTTAACTTTTACAAAAAACAAATCATTTTCAAACAAGCTTTTGTATTCCCTTATTAAAAAATATTTTATGCTGAGCTGTGAGCCACAAATGCACCGCTGTCTTCACTTCTTCATCAGAAGTGTATCTTCATCCTAGTAGGGCTGCTTTAAGGGGACCAAACAGGTGAAAGTCAGATGGACCGAGATCAGAACTATGGGGAGGATGCTTTAACACCTCAAAAGTTTTTGTAGAGTGACGACAGTGTGAGCAAAAGTGTGCAGACGTGCATCGTAACGCAAGGTCACAACGCCCTTGAATAGCAGTTCTTACAGTAGTTCAGGCTCACTATAACGAGCACTGTTGATTTTCGAACGTTATTTTCCTGATAAAGTTCCAATATTGGCCCACAAAAATCCCAGAAACCTGTAAACATCAATTTTCCAGCTGATGGTTGACTTTGAAATTTTTTCTTGTTCTGCGATTAAGGATGTTTCTGTTCCATACTATGCTGTTTACTCTCTGAGAAAATATGGTTAAGGTCAGGGATGGTACGGACACAGCCTGAGACAGTATGAACAGTGCTTGAGAAAGTGGGGACGAGGCCTGAAAAAGTACAGACATGGCCTTAGACAGTATGGTTAGGGCCTGAGACAGTATAGACAGAGCCTGAGTCAGTAAGGGGGTGGCCTGGTACAATATGGTTAGGGTCAGGGACAATATGGACAGAGCCTGAGCCAGAATGGACAGAGCCTGAGACAGTATGGACAGAGCCTGAGACAGGATGAAAAGTGTCTGAGCTAGGATAGACAGAGCCTGAGACAGTATGGACAGAGCCTGGGGCTTTATGGACGGGGCCTGGGACAGTATGGACGAGGCCTGGGATAATAGTGTAACATGTTCACACCTGCACAGTCCCCAGTGACTGGGGAGACAGTAACCTTGAACAAAAAGAGATAGTGTGGCCAACAGAAGTTTTAATCTAATCGGAGTGCGGATCATTTTTGACTCACCCTTGGGTACACTTCTACCAACCTGTAGAGGTATGTCTGGATCCATTTCAAACTTAGGCACCATCTTAGACCAGGGTTCAAACTTCTTTGTCTCTGGATCGATGTAGTAGTCAAACACAGTGCCTTGAGAGGGGAACTTGATGGTTTTGAACTCAGTGACCCACCACTTACTGAACTCCACTCTGTAATCAACCAGCTGTGAAGACACGTACAAATCTCAAGGCTGCCCTTAATTTTATTCGACTGAATGATAAACGCTCGATAATCCACAAAAACACGTGCACGGTATTCATCACAGTCTAACAGCCAGCATGGAAAAATAAACAAATTAGCTAAATTAAATACCATCTGTGGCATTGTCTTCAATAGCGCTTCAGTTTTTTTTTTTTTCCATTTTTGAGCAAGTTATGTACCTGATCTTGAAATAGAGCTCCACCGAAGGCCCAGATGGCAGCGAAAACAAAGTAGAGCTCGTAGAGTTCTTTGTGGCAGTCTGGAGGAGTGTGCTCCGAGGTCAACAGACATTCTAAGAGGTGGCAAAGCATCTGGATCATACTCTGCTCCGGGATGGGGATGATTTTTTTAAATCTGGAGGAAAAGCACTGAGTCAATGTGGACCACCGTATATTTGAAATTATTACAGAAGATCAGCGCCATTATGACCAATTGTAACATAATATTATTCCAATTTATGTTAAAATATAAAATTCCATTTGAGGGCAGTATAAAACATAAATATGATCTTACAGTATGTGTGAGTGTGTGTGTAATAACTAACCATTAAAGCTTTGAAGAGGTCGTAAAAGTATTTTATTATTAGATTATTACTAGTTCACACATGAGTAAAAAAAAGAAATCCATAAGAGACAGAACTTCTCTCAAGAACCTCGTTTTAAATTCATTATGTTAAGAAAACTGGACATAGTGAGACCTCGGATTGCGAGTAACGCGGTTTGTGAGTGTTCCGCAAGACGAGCAAAGATTTGTAATAAATTTTGACTTGAAAAACGAGCGAGTCTTGGTTTTCGAATACCGAATGTCATGTATCACGCATGCGCTTCTTGTTTTGACGCAGAGAGTCTCGTAATCACAACTGAGCCAGCGGTTTTTCTCTCTCTTGCACTGCGGAATTGTGGGTAATCGTCTCCCCTGCTGAGTCTTAGTGCTCATCTCTCACTGATATAATCAACATCCGTGCATGCTTGTACTATTTACTATAACACTGTGACCACGTGTGTGCTTGTAAAACATATTTTATTTCGTGTTTGTAAGCGTGTGTGTACAACGCATGTGTACTATTTATTATAACATGTGTGCGCGCGCATGTGAAGCAAAAGAGAGTCTCATTAGAGAGGTTAAAGATCCATTTCTCTCTCTCTCTCTCTCTCTCTCTCTCTCTCTCTCTCTCTCTCTGTGTCATCGTGCACTTTGTGCAGAGAGAAGGTTCCACTGTACTCCAGAATGCTCAGTAAGCTTATTTGTTTATCTGTAGTCATATTTACTTTGCAAAATAGCACCAAAACATGGCAACGGTTAATTCATTCATGCATACAAAACAGAAATTTGATTACGGGACATAATGTATTGTATGTTGAAAGCAAATAATTCGATCTGCATCTCAAACCTGTAATAAGTCATCTGCCTACACGATTTTAGCTCAAATATATATTATTTATATAATATGATGGCTGCACCAAAAGTAATGCAAAAGTCTTTTTTTAAGCTGACATACGTGGGTCAAATCGCATATGTACTGTATAATAGGTAGAGTAACTCTTTCTCTATAGAAAGTATAGAACACGTATCAACGTAGTCTACATCAGAAGTGATGCGTTTGCGCCATCGTTGAGCTCAGCTCTCGAATCCTCTTTGAAAATCCGCTTTCTAACAGTTGATGGTCTCCCACTGCATGGCAGAATGTTCACGGAGATGACACATTTGACAAGAGCAATGTGCACAGAACGATGAAGTAGTTTAAAGAGCAAACCAGTATTGAAGACAAACCACACAGTGGGAGACGTTTGTATAGAGGAAGAGTTACTCTACTAATAATTGTGTGTATATGGTGACATGGTGGTTTAGTGGTTAGCACTGTCGCCTTAAACCTCCGGGGTCCAGGTTCTATACAGCACATGCTATTTAGATATTTCAAGCTTTGCTTTGTCCTTATGTGTATACTGTATAATAACTTTTATCATAACTGTATCTTTATTGTCTTTTGCTTTGTTGTATCACAATTGACACATTTTTCACTTTTTTTCGCACATCCGCTGTTATTTTTCTCTTTTCCCTGAGGAAAGACGAGCACTTATAGTCTGGATGCTATTAAAAACTTCTTCCCTAACAAGAAAGTTGGCAATCTTTGAAGCATGAATAAAAGACCTCTAATGCAAAACTCTCCCTTTTTCTTTAAACCACTTATATTGTACAGGGTCCCCAGGGACCTGGAGCCTATCTCAGAGGACTCGGGGCACTAGGTGGGGATATATCCTGGGTACAGCCTGGACATCACAGGGCACAAGCAAACACACACTTACTCACTACAGGCAATTTGGTAATGCCAAATAGACTGATCTGCATGTCACTGGGCTGTGGGAGGAAACCGTCGGATTACCATATTGACTTATTAAAGAAAAAATATTTCTTGTAAATTCATGAATAAATCTAAATATCTACGCATAAATCTTTTGAACTTAAACAGCTGACACAATCCTATATATGGACCGAACTCTAGCGTAATATAAGTAAAAGCCAAAATGAAATGGCATACGACGGTACACAGTCTGACAGTACACAATCTGACAGTACACAGTCTGACAGAGCAATCCTTTTGCATTACCTTGATCTGAGCGCATCGAGGCATGGTGGAAGGTACTTGTCAAACAAAATGGTCAGATTGGCTTTCTCAGACTGAATCTCTCTCCTGTCAATCCAACTGGTGACTGGCGGATTCCATCCTAAATCTGCCGGGTTGATGTATAATATACCTGCATGAAAGAAAAAATTATACTCAGATGCTTAAGAACAAATGAAAATTACACTAAAGAGCATATATTCCCATGGTCAGGGGTAGCTAAGCGGTTAAGGTGTTAGACTACAGTTTGGAAGGTGTCAGGTTTAAACCCCATGACTGCCAAGTTACCAGAGTTGGGTCTCTTGAGCAAGGCCCTTAACTGCTCAGATGTATAATGTAAGTCACTCTGTATAAAGGCATCTGCCAAATACCTAAATGTAAATAATCCACCTCCAAATTATTAGGCTCTGCTACATCGTCACTACAATTTCTATAGAATTCATAAATAAAACTCGAAATCTAAGTGATGGAAGTCACTCGGACCGGCTCTGGAGACTGTAGCAGGGGTCGCAGTGCGGAGATGGCTGATTTCGAACACCAGCCTCATGGTGGGGTTCAGAGGAATCCGCTCGTTACTGGCCAAAGTCAGCACCTACAGTGTTCCACAGCAACACATACACACATGCACTCAAATATTGTGCAATATGATTTGTTATTCTGACTAGCTGATTAATTATACACATTTAAATGATTGCATAGGGACAAAGATGCAAGCCATGTGGCTGAAATAACATTCGCGGAGCTGAAACATGAAAGCTCAGAGTTGTACCTTATTATCGTCCATTACTGTGTTCAAAGACTCAATCCACATCGGATCAATATCACCGTCCAGCACAATCCACTTAGGCCCGGAGTGGCTGATGTTGGCCAACTCGCGCATGATATTAGAAAACAGCCCTGAAATGAAAACCTGTTATCAGTGTCATGTTACAAAACAACTGGCAAACAGGCAGAAAATCTTTTTGGTACGGAAGGCGGGAAACGCAGGACCAGCCCTCACCATCTTTCCACTCTCTCGTGGCTGGGTTTATGATGCCGAAAAGCTCATCGTTTGTGACAGCTTTGGGGTTAAGGTCAGCCCATACAGGCCTGCGCTTCATGTTCTGGTAAGTCTTGTAGAGGGACTTGAGAACCTGGGATTTGCCCGTGCCGGCGTTGCCGACCACAAACACAGAGTGTCGGACGGCTAAGAGCTCCTCTAGCTGAACCACCTGCAAAGCACAAGTTTCAGTTTTTTTTTTTAAGTGTAGCACAGGCAGCTTTACAAAGCTTCATTCCTAAATCTGACAACAAGCTGGAATAGAAGCACGCAGGCGCTGACAATCAGGATCAGCTGGTGTAGGATTGTGCTGGCAGGGCTTGTCTCTCACGAGAGACATCTCTGATGAAGATCAGGCTGCTCAGCTAGACCCATCTGGCTGAACGCTGAACGATTGGGACATTTCTGGAGTGTGATAAGAACAAGAAGCATTAAATGAGAAAAGTCCTCAGAGAGGAGTGAGTGGGAGACAGGGTGTGAGATGCGTGGAAAAGAGACAGACAGTGAGGAAGAGATGAAAGCTACAGAGAGAAAGACTGAGAAACGAGATAGACATAATAGAGAGACAGAGGGAATGTGATTGAAAGACGGCATGTTCAATCAATGGCATTGACTTTGTTCCCCGTTGGGCTCCTCAGAGCTGTTTCAGCAGTTCAAAGGAATGAATGATTGCATCTTTGAAGCAATGTCTCCGGGCTGGTTGGTCAGGGACAGTGCCTAAGAGTGAGGGAAAATTTTAACTCTGCGCACCCACCCTCACTTTTTTTCTGTTTCTTGTGCAAATCATAGAGCAAGAGTGGCAGCAATGACCAGGGCACAACTGAGCCAGAGTCAGATACCCGAGCATCTTCGTCTGCACCGTGGCAGAGGTTAAACACCTCACTCAGAGCTCAGCCTCCACTGATGGAGTGCTGTTATCCTGTTTGGGTGGCTCTTTGACCTGTTCGAGATTGCACTTATTTCCCCTGGCTCTGGCGAGAGCAGCGGTGCTGATATCCGAGACTCACCCTAATGCTGGAAATTAGAACTCAGCCCCAGCACCTGAGGCACTATTACACTGTAATTCCTGTTTCCTTATATTTGTCCAATATATCCAGTTTCAGACTCCTTTGACGCTAATGTCTATTTGGCACAAACACACCAGCAGGTTTATGGGTCTTAACAGAAGGCGATGTGAAAAAAAAAAAAAAGCAGAGGGGGTATCGAGAAAAGAATAAAAAAAAATAATAGTGATAGCAGCATCAGGCCTATCTCCTATCTTTCTGCTGATGACACCTTGACATTTTGAGCTTTTCTGAACCTCTCACTAGAGAGGTATGCTCTTTAACACCTTTCAGCTATGGACTGATATGAAATGACAGCTCTTTGAGGAGTAATGGTTGCATTTAGAAGCTTATTATGCTGCCTGAACAAGCTGGAGGAGTCGGCAACAGCACCAGAAAGCATTTATTTGGATTGCTGAAATATAATGCCTGTCTATTAGATAAAGCATTTGTCAGACTTTGAAGTCTCATATTTTACCATTTCTTTAACAAGTTAACATACGTCTCAAAGGTCCACCAAAGTGTCTGGGTAAAGTCTTCAGATAAGGCATTTGTTCATACTTTCATGTCTCTTTGTTGCGCTACTCTTCCGGACGCACCATTTCAGTGTTTATGTAAATGAGCTACTGCCGAAACATGCCGGCTAGCGAAGTGCAGAGCTGAGCAATAAGCCAAAGGAAGGTATATTCTTACATGAGGTTACAATAAAAAGATAATCGAATTGACTCTTTTAAGACATGAGCAATACAAAAATGGATTTTTGTTTGTTTGTGTTCAGGTTTGTTTGTACTGGAGACTAGATACTGGGGAATGTGGGATTGAATCAGTGGTAAAATGTTGCTATTCCTCTATAATCCTGCAGGTGGTGTGTTCTAAACTATTACCACATCGCACCATCTTGGGTTGTAGGAGCAAATTACTGAATTTGCCGAGCTCGTTTTAGAATTGTATTTTAATTATAATCTTATGATGATTACAGAATCGCAATACAAATCGAATCAGCACCTATGTATCGTGATAATACCGTATCGCAAGGTCCTTAGGGATTCTCATTCCTATTTGAGACCTATCTAAATGGCGGAAAATGAATTAAAAAAAAGACAGTTTAAATAATAGCTTCCCTTTAAATGGTGCACTTGAACATGCAGTATATCATCCATATATGACCTTGCTGAGAGATTGACAGTAGGTAATGGAGAGGGAAAGGGAGTGAGAGAGTAGTTTTGTCATCTGTCCTTGTGATGTTACTCTGAACAAAATGTGTGTCTGAAACAGCTTGAGAATAATAAAGTTCAGTGAAACTTGTGCTTTCAGCAGCCAGTCTGAAGCCATTCTTTTATTCATATTCAGTAACAGCTTGTGGCAGTAGGGGTATGGTCAAGCACTTTGTGACAGGAGTCACAGAGAAGTAGGGGTAATGTGTGTGTGGCTACACCTGTGTGTGATGAACAATAAAGTGTATTTATAGTTTGTGTGTGATGCAGTATGGTAATGTTGGCTTGTTGGGAAATCTAGTGTAGGCAATGTAGATGCATGATGTTTTGGGAAATGGGAGGAAAATGGAGAACCTGGACAAAATCCATGCATACACACAAGGAAAACATATGAAAGTCAAGAAACCTGCACTTAAGATTGACAATCTGACAATGACATTATCACATTATCATTATAATCTAAAGTTCAGCCAAATGCTAATCTAATGCTAATCGCACAGGTTCCCTCACCTTAAGCACAAAGTTGTCCTCAGCCTGCAGCTTGAGGTCCAGTACAGACTCTTTGACAAACTTCTCAAAATCCATGTCTCTTTTACGGGGGACATCCAGAGCAGGGAACAGGTCTCCGATAAGACCCATGAAGACCGGCATGTCATCCGTTACTATCTTGGGCACGTTAAAGTCTCTCAGAGCCCTCATGAGTACTTGATCCTCAGGTCTCTCTGGATCGCCTCTCTTCAGAGAGCCAGCCACCACCAGGACAGACTTGATGGCTCGCAGTCCCCAGTCATAGTGGTCCTGTGATACATTGATAAACACCAAACTGCATCAATACTTATGCTCTAAAAGCCTTTGTGCTAAATATGATTCGGAACATTTAAACGCTAAAGCAATCCCAAAGATTTGGTAAAAACGATGCTCATAAGAGAGGTAAAATCCCGTTATCATACTTTAGGTATTGAAAAAGTATTCTCAAAAGCATTGAGACAAAATTGAAATCAGTGTTTTTTAATGACTGATTTTTTTTTTTAACAATGACAATCAAGGTAATAAGAATGATTTGCTATTTTATGCAATAAAAGTTGAATACAACAATCTAATATTTAGATTCAGCAAAACCTGCTGAGCATAAAGAGTCAAAAAGACGCCTGTAGTAGTTTGGGGTCACTTTCTCAATCCATGCATGCTTGATTGCTTCCTGGAGATCATGTACAAAAGACGTTTTTTGTTTGTTTGTTTGTTTTGTTTGTGTTTTTTTTTTTTTTGACTGCTTCTGCCTTCTTCACCTAACTCGTCCAATAGTGTTCTATTGGCTTCAGGTCTGGAGACGACCTACTGTAGGCCATGGCTCCAGAAGCTGAAGAGCATTGTCACAGACAGTTTTTCACTAGTTTTTCAGTTCATCAGCACAACACATCAAGCTAGAACTAATCAAGAAAGAACTAGAACGCATTTCATACTGTATGTTTCCTTGATATTTTTGGCCACCACTGATTGTATGAACGTTAAGTTCTTTTTTTCTTGACAATCTAAAGACCTGCAGTTAAAGTAACAGATCATTTACAACACACGCAATTTTGTTCAGGGTTTAAGCGCTAATAAGACCGAATTGAGGCAAAACACCAGGTATGTTTTAGACCCATAATGATTTTTTTTTTTAAAAAATGAACAAAACATTTTTTAATAATCATCTTACATGGTTATTCCTATATCCTATACAGTATCATTAAAACTATTTATAAATTATATAGTAGTGGTGACCTTTTTCCCTGGAAAATATTTGAGTGTTTTAAAATACTGAAGTCAAACGCAGTAGGATATAACTGCCATAAAAGTCAAATGGTCTTGCTGCAGCTGTCAAAATCTGGCCTTTAGAGAAAATGGAGAGAGGCTTAAAATGAAATTAGATTGGAACAGTGCTTTCTGAAAAAAAAAAAAAAATAAAAAAATATATATATATATATATATATATATATATATATATATATATATATATATATATATATATATATGTTATTTTAACAGTTAAACTTAAACTTTAAGGTTGCCACATGGGATGCCAATGCTGGCTGTAACTGCCTTCAAGGAATATTATAGCATATAAGCAATAGCCACTATATAAAGAAAGAAAAAAAGAAATAACAATAATATGAAAGAAAAAACTAACAAAAAAAAAAAAACTTTCTTGCATAAAAAAAACAAAACCCAGTGACTTACTAATAATAGCAGCCTATAGGCAGTCATTCATTTTTGTCAATAAAGGTTTAAAATATGCAAATTCAAAATGACAACTGTTAAACTCTAAAAAGAAAGGTGTTAGGATGGGAGAATGTTTTATTGACTTTCATCCGAATCCAATACGGTATAGCGTAATTCTGCTTATTTCGCAGAAATCTCGAGCAACCGGGAGAAACTGAGACGCTTCTGAGATCAATTTTTAGCAATGCTGAGTAACATGATAACACACAACCTCTAAAGTATTCCCTCTGGAAATTGTCCCATATTTCTTAGGTCAGACCCTGTCACTGTTACAGCCATCTGTGGCTACGAACCAAGGAAGTAAAATGCACCATGCTCACTGTGTGTGGGATGGATAGCATACTGTCATACTGTAGCATACGTATCACTGTGTCATTGGAAAACCTTGGGCATCTGGAGGTCACGTATGTCTAAGAGGGCAGATATTGCTTTACTCTGTGTCTGGTACGATGCACTGAGAGCAGATGTTTGAAAAAATTGTCTTCGTATTCTGAGCTATTCGGCATCGCATGTAGAAATGGTCCGTCAGAATTACGCATAAAATATGGATATAATAAATAGAGATACTGTATGTTTGGGTAACACTAGAGTTCGGGTTCCCTGACACTGGGTGAACTTTCCCATGAATTTACTGTATCTCTTAAATCTCTCTTTGTTCTCTGTCATCTGTTTATAAACCAACTCCATCGCTGTACTTCCTTGTTCCTTACTGTATGTATTTAGCGAGGCTTCCTGTGGCTCCCTGGATCCATGTTACAGCGGTACTTCGGCCTGCCTCAAAAAATGTTCTCCTTAAGAACTGAAATTCGAGTGAAGACGAGTGAGATGAGTGACTGAACCGAGTACTGGTTTGCATCTATGTTGCATGTACACCCGGCTTGCACCGCTTGCGCGTAAGTTCCGTGCACTTCCCGGAGCCGTGCAAAACCAAGCAAAGTGAGTTATCACATTTTTTTGTGTTTTTATTGCATTTTGTGCAAGAAGCAAGAACGGTAGCCAGAACAAAAGGTCACTTTCATTTTTTTTTTAAAGAAGCCGGAATCATAAAGTTAAGTTTTATGAGGATTAATGTCCATTTATTTCATATTTTGCTTCATTTATATGTCTTTCCTAAATGTTTTTTTTATTTTATTATTTTTATATGCAAAAATATGATGATGATGTTGGAAATTGGTAATATTGGTAATTTTTTGGGTGGCTGTAAGAGATTATCTGCATTTACATTAATTACTGTGGGAAAATGCATTCCTGCAGAACAAAAATTTGCCGCCTCCAGAACGGATTAAATTCGTATACCAATGTATTTTCTGTATATCTGAGCCCTTTTGTTTCTATACAATATGTAAATAATGCATATGTTGATATAGTAGACTCAGGAAATAGATTGCATTTATTTCCCTGTTTTCTGTGAATAAACCAGACAGAATATTCAGACACATCATGCGTGCATTAAAAGTTCAAGCAATTCTTCCAACATTTTCACACTTAACAACTAGAGTGAGTTTAAAAAGTGTGACTTCTAACGCAGATTCTTAAATGTCACCAATGTGTCAATGCCAGAATGTGCTTTACCTGTTTAGACAGAAGTTCCTTGCAGAGCTGGTACAGAGTGATGAACTTCCTTGCTAGCAGTCTAGCCTCAATAAAGCCTTCCGCTACCAACATGATCTCACAGATGAGCTCGAAGTCCGGCACGACCATAGCACAGGGCCTGCAGAGGAGCCATGAAAATACTCACACAAATAAAATGAGAAAGAACGCTCTAATAGACAATTAACTAGACCAGGCTTTGGTTTATAGAGGAAATACACAGCAACAGCATGTGGTCATAAAATAAGGAATAAACCACACACCATTTTTATTCCAATAAAAGCTTGGGCTCAAAGGCTGCATTTTTCCTCTTATATCACAGCAATTTGCTCACCCTTACATTATTTACATCCCACACTTACCGAAAGAGAGCTTTCAGATTCTCAGGCAGCTCCGTCCTGCCGGCGTAGCCTGGATTCATGGTGATAAAGATGCCCACAGATGGCACCAGGTTCACTTCTTCACCCATAAAGTTGAACCGTTTCTTCTTGTCCCGAATGGCATCCTGGATACTTTTCACCTGATAACACCATAAACACCTGATGATAGGGATCATTTCAAATGTGTGATCATTCCACTGCTCTATTCTGGTGTGTTTCTTTTTTTTTTTTCCCAAAGAAATCCTAAGATGACTTGGCTTAAATTCTCAGTAACAGTATTGGATGTAATTGTAATGCTCATTTAAAGCCGATTTCAATGAGCTAGATGCATTTCCTCTGTTTTCTGTTCCAAGCCACTTTAAGTTAAGAAGTAGAGGTTAAATAAGCACAGCGCTTGGAATGCTTTTCATTAGCAAAAACAAAAAAATCACAGCGTATTTAACTCAAGACATTGTGGCAGACATTCAAGACAGACATGACACAGCCATATGCTTCTTCATCCGACTGTAGATCTCTTCATGCCTGCTTGATTGCCGAGCCACAGCAAATTCAGCTGTACATCAGATAAATATTCAGCGGGGATGGCACCGATTGCACCCCACATCAGAAAATCGCATCACATAATGTATTCCACCTGTGCGGCAGAATCCTCGAAGCAGTTGGGTGTTTGCTAAATGCAAATTATTCCGACTAAACGCCCTCGCAGCACTCAATGATGCATTTCAGAGGCAGATAAACCACGGCATTAGACCATTATAATGCTGGTGTCATGTATCTTATTATAGAATTGGTCCTTGAGTGAATTCCAAATCCATACGTTTACACTGAGGTGACCATTTCAGCTGAGTGATGTATTAAATCGAAGTAGGCTTTGCTGCAAAAGAAAATTGAATTTACTTAAAAAACAAAACATGGCTGGATTGCAGGGAAAATGGAGAAGAATGCGTTAAATCTATTCGAAAGTAGCATTTAGGAGGAAAATAAACTGTGTTCAATATTAAGGAGCCCATTTCCCACTAGTGCTGTGCATCCCATAGTGAAATGCTAAGCTGGCCTAATTTGTCTCAATACTGATATGTCTTCTTCTTCTTTTTTTTTTTTTTTTTAATGCCCATGCAACAGTTCTCACATACAAAACTTAAACGCTGTGTATTCTCTCATCCTGTCTGCAGTTGCGACTTAAATAGAATGGATTATCGAACATTCCTCCTCCACCAAACAGCCACTTTGTGTTGCAAATGCAGGAAGAGGGGGCACATTAACGCCCCGGCACAGCCACTCTGATGTTCCCAAACTTGGCGAGATTATTCTTTTTAAGCACACCACTAAAAAAATGAATGTTTATTCATTATTCATCACAGCACCGAAAAAAAAAAAGAAAAAAAAAAAACCTATAACCTCATTCATTTCTCTGACATTTTCAGGATTCAGACAGTGGCAGTGATGCTTAAAGTGAGTCCACCTTCGCTTTCATTCTCGGCTGTCTCGGAGTCACCAGCCCCTGAAATGTGCCATTAAATATGTTTTTCCTTAAGCCACAGTTCTTGGAAAAAAGGAAAGGAAAAAAAAAAATCCGCCATCATACATTCACAGGTGTAAAAATGATCCATCATTAGAAGTAGATTATGTCTTCAGGCAGGTATTTGTATCTGTGTAATTAAGATTTACCTTGTTGTATAATTTCTTAAGAATGTGCCACATAAAAGCCTGACAGGCACACTCTAAAAGCAAATGTAACGCAAAATGGCTTTTGTAGCTACTAATTAAAAGAAGGTGAAACGTGAACAGCTAGTACTTTATTAGTTTTCCTGCAGCATAGCGGTTTCGGAGATTCGCAGTCACTGAGTGTGACAAGTGCTGTGTCAATTTTTTTCAAGGACCGTGGCTGTAAGGCACAGAGATGGATTACCAACCAAGCTTTTCAGAAACATTTCCATGGGCCCTGGCCACTGGCAGCACTCATCGAGCATAGCATTACACTGAATGGTTTGACTGATTGGCCATTATGCTGAGCCATAAACAATCTTTATCAGGCAAGTGTTCATATAACATAAGACATCTATTGTAAAGTCTGAAATCTATATAAAGTTAAGAAAGGTTATGTCTGCACATTGATCAGAACTCGCTCTTTCAATTTCATTAAGTTTCATATATTGTAAGACCCGAAACCAGGCTCAGAAATTTTCTGGGCAGAATTTAACAAAACTGTACCAGTCCTTCGGTATTTGCCTGAAATTAAAATCTCCACCATAAATGAAATCAAAATGTTGCATAGAAGCGACGTTATAAGCAGTTTTGTGGCAGATTACATCGAAGCCGCTAGCGTTTTTTTGGAAGAATATAGGGTTTTTCCCTCGAGGTGATGTGTCACGCGTGGACATCTCAACGTGTCATAGTATATAGCCTTTATCCCTCAAAATGGGCGTGTCTATATGCATCATTTAATGCGTCACGTATGGACAGATCAATGTATGCACCTTCTTCCTGCAGGAAATTTTATACCAATTTGTCTCATGTTCCAAAACCATGGCACCAATATAAGACAGTCATGTGGAATGACCACGATGAGTTGTTAGAGCAAACATGTCCACAGCAGTCAGAGGTGAGGGCATGTAAAATACCCGAACTGAGAGCACATTGTTATGCTCTAAAATCAAAAAGTTGAGTAAAAGTGATGTTATAAACAGTTGTGTGATGGATGTAAAAGAAGTACACCTCAGCGTAAACAAGGCGTAAGTAACCTTACAAAATTTAATTTCTTCGTATTACTAAGGGTGGCACGGTGGTGTAGTGGTCGCCTGTCGCCTTGCACCTCCAGGGTCCGGCTTCGATCCCTGGCCAGACTCGATTCTCGTCTCTGTGTGCATGGAGTTTGCATGTTCTCCCCGTGCTTGGTGGGTTTCCTCCGGGTACTCCGGTTTCCTCCCACAGTTCAAAGACCTGCAGATGAGGCTAATTGGCGTTCCCAAATTGCCCCCTTAGTGTGTATATGTTTGTGTATGAGTGTGTGTGTGCCCTGCGATGGATTGGCACCCTGCCCAGGGTGTACCCCACCTCGTGCCCTACGCCTCCTGGGATAGGCTCCAGGCCCCCCGTGACCCTGAATACAGGATAAAGCGGTATAGAAGGTGAGTGAGTGTACTACTAAGTTAGGCAGAGAGTTCTGCTGTACAGAAAAAACAGGCAGACATGTACAGTACTTGCTTCAACCTGAAATAATAATAACCCTGATTACATTAAAGCTGATCAGTTTATTTTAACTTTAACTTTTTAACACTGCTTTAAAAAAAACACTCCTTTTCTAAAAACTCTTTACCCGTCAACATCAACAACAGGTGCTAATGCTAGTAAATTACTAAATGTTACTGTGATAAATGTGTAAGCAGTAAAATAGTCAGACTAAAAATGACCTCCATACTAAAACGGACTAAATAATAAGCCACATGCTGATTAAAATGAGATGGGATTGTGAGCTTAAAAGCAGAACGAGTTTCCTCTGTCCTGAAATAATTTCCTGCAATAATGCTTAATACCAGGAATACTTCAGTGCTTAGTATCATCAGCTTGTGTGATTTAACAGTTAAATCACCTCTACATAGTTTTACACTGCCACAATATCCTGTGACATTTACTCAGATTATCCTGTATTACAAGACTTGCCAACCTTTTATGCATTTCGTGCAGGAGCTGTGTGATTTAAAATCAATGTACGTTAGAACACATTGTTATACAAAAATACTAAAAAAAAAACAAAAACAGAAGTTTTCTCCTAAATAAATAGGAGATAAAAATATTTCATTTTAAATGATTAAACTCTTAAAGCATTATCATGAAACTCATGAAAGTCCTCTCCGGTTATCCTGTCTCACATGCTCTTCACTGGCTTTTCCCCCTTGCTTTATGTCAAGGTAATAAAAATATAACAATTATATATTCACTATATTCAGTGCACTAAATTTAAAAATGGTCAGAAAAACATAATTTTTTTAAATTTAAAAGTAAAGATTACATATGGCTACAAAGACCTGTCAAATAATGTTAATAATAATAATAATAATAATAATAATAATAATAATAATAATAATAATAATAAAAGATTAAATATGCCAGTTAGTGCTCAGAATTGCTCATACACTTTAAGCATCAGATAATCCATGGAAAAATGTCAGCCAGGTTGGCATCAAACTACGGATTTTGTAAAATGATTAAAAAGAAAATATATTTTAATGTTTTATTTCGTGTTATCGCACAAAAATCTGTCGAGCCATTGCTGCCGCCAGCAAACAGTTCGCAACTACACAGCTGATAATATCAACAGCTCGTCCAGCCTGAAATGGTGAAAATGCTTGTTTTGTGTCAGAAAGTTTTTTTTTTTTTCCAGTGGTAAATCAGGAGGACTGAAATTGCACACGTCCATATATTTTTTAATCCATTCTGAGGTTAACCTGATGCTAAACTCACCTGCACCGCGACCACAGACAGCACCTCCACTGAGATCCTGTTAAACTCATCGAAGCAGCCCCAGGCACCTGTCTGCGCCAGGCCTTTGTAGATGTTGCCACAGGACTATGGGATGACGGAGACAAGATAGGACAAGGAGACATGGTGAGAAAGTTAGGTTCTGGTTAGAGTCTTGACTGAATCACTTACGGAACAGATGACGGGGAGCAGATGCGGTGCGACGACCAAATCATAGCTACGTCCCGGCGTTCCCTTTTTATCATCTGAGTCATAAGAATGCTGCATAATTTGCACTCCTTCCACAGCCAATAAGCATCAGTGTCCTGGTGTTTGTTAATAACTCCATGTTTAATTTGTATTCAAAGAGCATCACATAATAACCCTAAGCAGAGCAGCAGAGCCACTTTACAAGCAGGGAACACAATAAAGTTAAATATCAAGGGAGGGAGAAATCTGACACAAATGAGTGTTGAATGACTGCAGGTAGGTGCCATACTAAAGCCCCGTCCCCCGCTGCGTTTTTCTTATTAGCCTCTCTGCGTTTAATATTTTCTCTCTCTCTCTCTCTTACTCTGACCAGTGCTATACTGCAGCACACTACCACGTCGTCCAGTAATGATGCAGCAGCCTCGGCAGGTACAAGCTGGATAAAGAGATTAGTGCTGTGTCTCTATTGACTGTCATATTATATGGCTTTTTCTCCCGACTGGTGAACACGGCGACAAGCGGCGACGAGGCCAGAATACTGAGAAGATAGGTGACACGGCTTAGGAGGTAAATAAGCCTAGGCATCAGAGCTTTACTAATCTTCTGGCCTCCATGTTGGCAGAGGACAGCTTCGCCGTGCTTTAATACACAGCTCAGGAGATGATAGACAACCGAGAAAAGAGGAACGGGGAACGAGAGAGAGCGAGAAACGAGGACATGTGCTGCAGGGTATAAGCAGAGATCGAAAATAAAAAAAAAAAAAAAACCACCCACACATGCATCAGCAAACCTGCAGTGACCCTAATTTCCTCTTAATTAAAGCAACATGCCAAGAGTTGTGCTTGAGGTGAATGCAGATGAGAAACAATCAAGAAGGAAATAAATGACTGAAGTTATATCGTCTATGCATCACATAGGGTATGTGTTCACCTTGTAGTCCATCTGCTCAGAGCAGTTGAAGACGTACACCATGATACCGAGCGCTCGTCCCAGGTCCTTGGTGGTCTCGGTTTTCCCCGTGCCTGCCGGACCTGCTGGGGCTCCGCTCATGGTGAGGTGGAGAGACTGGGTCAGGGTGATGTAGCACCTGTGATGGTCACACACACACGCATATCCACACAATATCTCATCACTCACTCACTTATTGTCTATACCGCTTTGTCCTCTATACAGTGTCACAGGGGGCCTGGAGTCTATCAATGAGGCGAGGTGCACCCTGGAAATCCATCACACACACACATGGCCAGGAATCAAACCCGGGCCTTGGAGCTGCAAGGCGACAGTGCTGACCACTAAGCCAGCGTGCCGCCTCTACAAAATATCAATTTGGCAAATATAAAAAAAAAAATCAGATATTCATATGATTTTGGGAAAAAATGAAAAAACTGGCACATGTTTGCCTTCTGTAACTAAACATGAGTTTACACAGAGCCTGATTTAGCCACCACGAAGTGCCCGTAACTGCTGCCCATTAGTTCCCAGAAACATTTTCCCTAATGACAGTTTATGATTATAGGAAGCAATCACCTATCTTACACCTTTAGAGCCCCCGATGCATAATGGAGCCATCTGCACCGCCAGCATTCCTCCGCACATTCGTCTCACCGTGGATGAAAGCCAGAGCTCTGACATGGTCAGCGGAGTATTCCGCTAGCTATGAAACCCCCACCACCATATGCTTGGTAAGACGCAGCGCCATTGATTTCTCCATCAAAGACATGCTTTTCGGCTTTGTTGTCGTTTCAAAGACACCCAGAATCCTTTTGGGACGTTTTTAGTATAAACAGCTTGCTGAAGAGCTTCAGCAACTTGCTATCTGCTTTTAACAGGAAAGTGTTTAATGGGACACTTTCTTTCTTTATTGGGCTCTGAAGCTTGTGCTACAACTGTGATGAGCTGTGTGTGTGTGTGTGTGTGTGTGTGTGTGTGTGTGTGTGTGTGTGTGTGTGTGTGTGTGTGTGCGTGTGTGTGTGTGTGTGTGTGTGTGTGTGTGTGAGTGAGTTTGGAAGACTAAAATCACCAAGCTTGAAAAGGAAGTTTCAAGTCCTGTCTTCCTGTCCACATCTGCTTGCTGTACTCACACTAGGTGACTCATTTGCCTAAACTGTAAAGTCACCCTAAACTTTATAATTTGCATAAACTTTATGATTTGCACTTCTTTATGAAACACTTTCATACCCTTTAAATGATCGATTTTTTATTATTAATTTTTTTTTTACGTTTGATATAATCAGAAACACTGTCCTGTGGTTCTCCCAGGATCCTTATTATTCACAACACCTTTTCAACGTGCTTATTATGTTAGCCTTCACTCTTCTCCAGCTGTATACTGTAACGATTTATAATCCCACTATCTGGTGTCGCCCACAACGGTCTGATTCCCTTTTGAATCCGGTTCCTCTCGAGGTTTCTTCCTCGTGTCATTTCAGGAAGATTTTCCTCGCCGTTGTCACTTCTGGCTCGCTCATTATGGATCTAGATCTGTATCGGGATTTCTGCAAAGCAGATTTGTGGCGATGTCTATTGTTAGAAATGCTATAGAAATGAAATTGAATTGAAAATGGATTATTATTATTTTATTAGTATTTTTCTTTTCGTATGAAGTCTTTTGGGAGGGAAAGCATTTGAGTGAGCAAGCCGGTCAAAAGAGAGAAAACTGTCACTGCGAAAGTTTTGCTGTGGGTGGCTGTGAGAAAATAGTGTAACAGGAAAGTGATATTACATCAGAAAATATAAGAACTTATACTGAAGCAATATGCAAATGTCGAGTTTTATTAGACTGGTTTAACATCGGAAGTAATCTAAGTTTTCGGGCATATCCAATTTACATGACGCATTTTCGAGAGAGGAAAGTGTATGGCAGGTTTTTTTTTTTTTTTTACATCTTTTGTTTGTTATTTAATTTAAACAGAATATCAAGTGGTTCGTTTTTTATTATTATTATTATTATTCATTCTTTCATTTTTATCCTGGCAAGCATCAAGATGTATCCTGAGCTTATCACAGGAACACCGGGCATGATATGGGAATACGGTATACCCCAGTCCATCACACGGCACCATGCAAACTCCGAATTAACTTAGTCAGTCCATCTACTGGCATGTTTCTGAGATGTGGGAGGAAACTGCTGGACCTGAAAGAAACCCACATATAGCAGGACTTACTCTACACTAACTATGACACCACTGTGACACTATGACAAGTTTTGGAAAACTTTTTTCAGTCGATTGAAATGTAAATGCCTTACATACAATACTGTGCAAAAGTCATGAGCCAACCGTTCTATCTTCATTTAAAATGAAATTAAATTAAGTGGATTAAATTACAGAACAGGAAACAAATATCTGACTGTGATAGGCTGGAAAATGTCTAAAAATACAATAAATAAAAAAAAAAGCTTTTTTATGTATCAACCTCAGCAGCAACCTCATTTCCCCTCTCATCTGTTCCAACCACAATCAGCCGTATACTAATCACCAGCCTGATCATCTGCACCTGGTTCTCTCTGGTTCATGCCTTAAGTTAGATGGTTATTTATGCTTGATTGATTCATAGGTCACGGTGTGGCTTAACAAACAAAAACAAACCTCTGAAACTGGTCAGGTACTGAAAACGAGAGCCAAAAATGGCCTTCAGGAAGCCTATTCCTCAAGACTGCATTAAAAATGCAAGAAGGTCTGGCTCAAGACTTTTGCACAGGCCCAAACTTCCATTCCTCACACTCATAATTACATCATTTGACTGTTGTTGTTCTTTTGGCTGCTCCTATTAAGGGATTGACACAGCACACCATCCGATTTGCACATTTAACTTGGCAAAGGTTTTACGCCAGATGCCTTTTCACACGCAGCCCTCCGATTATTATTATTTTTCATTTTTCTTATCCGGCACTAAGAATGTCCTGCATCCTTCGGGCCATTGGCTGGTCGTCGGCTGAAAATCGAACCACATGGCAGGTGAGAAGATTTACCACTGAGCCACCAACACCCCAATCACAGTCTTCTACTATTACTGAATAATTCATAGTATCTACTGCACAATCTGCTTTACGATCATTAACCAAATAAAGTGGGCTTTCAAGGTTAATATTTTTAATTAGTGTATGTTATGGAGCCAGATTGATTACTGCAGTGCACTTTATCTCCACTCAAGTGCATCTCTGATTAGGAAGAACTTCACACGGTTATCGACAGCAAACTTCAGACTTTCACATAAAGATTCGCATCACGCCGGAGAGAGGCTCTGTTGGATTCACCTGTCTGTGAGCGGCGTGATGACGAGACGTGGCGTGTTGCCCAGGTACTCATAGGAGTAGAGAAACTGGGCATCGCAGATGTTGGCGAAGCAGTGCCTCTCCTTCTCGTCCCATCGGTGGCGCAGTTGGGACAGCCATACGAACGCCTGCGAGTTCTCCACCTGGGAGTGAAGGGACCAGATTTCATACAGAAGTTGTAGAAAGTCTCTTCTAGTCTTGAGAAAAAAAGAGAGCTACATCCTTTTTTTTAAAAAGAATTTCGAAGTTTTCATACACGTTGGCGTTAGAACCAATTTGCGCCTGCCAGACCGTGTTCGCCTAATACTCTGCACCACGCAAGGACGGCGATTATGGAGGATTAAAGACGAGACAATGTAACACCTGAGCGGCGAAGAGAAATTATCCAGAGGCTAAGACATTCTCTTCACTTTGCTTGCATTAGGATTTCTATTTGACTTAGCAATCATTACTGAAGTAAATCTATAAAAATGAGAAACCATAAAGGAGCACAGTCAGACTTTTCACTAAAATAATGATATGGAATAATAATATAATTACACAGCAAATAATATCGTATGCACATTTCTTAATGAAAATGTATTCCAGGTCCTCCTACTGAAGAAGATAATGCAGTGCTGGCTCTGTAATTTCACTCTCTATGTGCTGACTGTGACAGAATACACAATGATTCTGCAGAGGCTACAGCCGTCCCACTATATATGGTAACCGGATGACGTTGAGGCTGACGGCGGTACCTTCTGGGCGATGATCTTTGCCACTACATCTCTGGCGTGGACGTCTATAGTGCAGATGGTCATGACCTTCTGTCTGTCTCCGGGGCTGAGCTGCCCAATCAGCATGGTGATGAGCGTGTTCAGCTGGCTCACTTGTTTCTTATAATACTCCTTCATAGCGTTCTCATAGCCCTCCTCGAGCCTGGCGAAGGCCATGCCAACGTCTGTGGTCCACCAGATCTGAGTACAGGTGAGTGCGACCTAACAGGACGCACACCCCAAACAGATGAAAACATTTAGATAGAGCATGCTTAGGTTAATAATTCAGCACAGGAATTTATCACTCTAAATGTGTACCAGATTGATAAAATGAAATAAGCTGGATGTTGAGCCACTTTAATAAACACAGTCATTGCACATAACGATGCCTAAGTCTTGCTAATTTTCTATAAGCTTGCTATGTGTTTCCTTGTTCTTCGTGAACACTCTTATGAAAACTGTTTAAGGATCTGTTTAAGGGTGCTCGTGCTTACTTGAGCAGGATAGTCAAACAGCCACTGTTCTCTCGGCTTCTCCTCATAAGCTACAACAGCCTCTGTCATTTCATGGCGCACAGTAGCACGCATCGTATCCAGGACTCTGTTCAGCCATAATTCCACCTGCAAAAGCAAAAGCGATGTAATGGTGTTACTTATGCAAGGGGTCATCATGGTGAATAAATGAATCACTCAATCACTCATTCATCTTGTACACCACTTATCAGATACAGGGTCGCAGGAGGCCTTGAGCCTATCCAAGGAGACTTTGGGCACAAGGCGATGTTTACACCCTGGAACCACACATACCCTGTACTCGCTCACTCACACTAATTCACATACTACGGGCAATTTCGGAACGCAAATTCATCTTATCTGCATGTCTTAGGACTGTGGGAGGAAACCGGAGTACCCGGAGGAAACCTCGAACGGAAAGAACATGTAAACTCCATGTACCGTAATAATAGTAATATCTGTAGGTATTATCTTCCTGATCAGGAAGTAAGTTGTCTCTCGATCCAATCCCTGGTAAGGAACACTGGAGATGTGATACAACACACCCTGGATTGGATGCCAGTCTATCAGACACATTCACACACCAATTTGAACCAATATACTGTATCTACTGTAATTGATTTAGACCAAATCAGTGAACTTTGCAGTGGTGGCTGCAAAGAGCCCAAGAGCTACAATCGAAAACGAGGAAAACATTAACAGACATGCACAATTTAAAATTCTGTGTGTTTTAATATTTGTGTGAGACTGTGAAGAGTACTACTATACTATACTATACTACGAGACACGTATATATACTGGAACATATTTTTTAAAGAAATGTAACATAATTCCACAACAATATTTCATATGAAGTAACAGCCATTACTCATGGAGCACAGAAAAACTTAAATAATTAGAACTTATGTTTTTTTCATTAGCTGAATATATACCTGGCCAGTGCAGTCGCAGGGCTCATTGAAAGGAACATACTCATCCTCCTTGCTGTACATGCCCAGCCCTGATTTACTGGGGTTGCCTTCGCCATCATTTTCAAACTTCATCTTTGCCATGTTATCAAACAACTTGGACAGATGCCTTTGAACCTGAGGGCAGAGAACAAAAAGCTCAACCAAAAAGCATGATGTTTGCATAGCAACATTTACATCATCATATATCACAATGTCACAGAATATATCTTCGAGTCCACCAAGCATACGAGCAGTGATCAACACTGCCATCTAGAGTGTGATGCCAAGTGCTGCATGCCAAGTCTCTTCATAAAAGCCTAGTTTAAATACCCATGCTGAAATCAGTGAACATGAAACGCCTTTATATAAAGCAGGACGTGTGTGTGTTACCTGCTGAGGGTTTGTGCCGTTGGACAGAATGTCAAGCAGATCAGCAGACGAGATGAAGTAGAACCTGGGGAAAGCCAGCCGCTTGGTATCAAGATATTCAGCCAGAGCCTTTTCACAGAGTGCCAGCCTGTAGGAAGAAGCACCGTACCGATAAGATGTGTTTGTAGCTTGTACTTTTATAGATGACTGAAATACTGCCTCGGGGTTATACATGATATGAATGGCCACACTACATTCACTCCCATATTGCACTGCTGTGAAAGTGTGAAAAAAACAGAAACGATAAAAAGGAAGACATAAAACAAGCCATGAACCTGCTCTGAATATCCTCCAGTCTGTTATAAAGCCCAGGTTTATTGGTGGCCTCCACAACATTGGGCGTTTTATGAGCATCATAAGCCAACTCTTTGAAATCTGTGTCAATGCCTTCAAAGCGCTTGGAATCCTATGAGAGATTCATGAGAGAATTGCAGTGGTAAAATAATAACCAACATTACTAGCAAACATCTGTGTTCCTGGTTATTAGAATACCATGATAATTATCTAGACATATTCAGCCAAAAGCATGGTTTTAAAAAGACAAACATTTTCATCTCAAATTGAAATCAATGAATGCACTGCCAGTGGGTAGGACAAGATGGTTCTCCAGTCAGTAATGACCTCATTAAGCTAGGCCAAGTCCTCATTACAGGCATCTGGTGCACTCATTGATAACAGATACATTCTGTGATGCATTCACATTGCCTTTTTGGACTGATGGTGTTTATTTGTGGTGTGATAATTCATGAATTAATGATGTGCATGTGACCGAAACAATACACGAGAGAATACAAAACTGGAAATCAAATTCAAAATTGCTCCCAAACCTCAGGTAACTGTGAGCGGATGTCCTCCGAGCCAATGAAAATGCTCTCCAGGTGTGACCAAGTCCTCTGAACTTCAAACCAAATCGAGATCACGGAGTCGGCTGCGGAGAGCCGCCGCTGCCAAGATGACACCTCATCCAAAAAGAAGGCAATGTACTTAGAGGACATGAGGTTTTGAAGCTGCACCTGGTTGTCCTCCAGGGTCTCAACAAGTTCCTCATCTGCCTTCAGCAGAGGGACACTGGTGCGAGGGTGGGACTCATAACCAAACTCCATTGCCGTCCACGTGGCATCTAGCTCATTCAGGACCTTCTCCATGCCCATTTCCTTTACAGCCCGGTCCACGATGGCTCTCACCTCATCTTCAAAGCAGTGCAAATTCAGGTTTAGGAGATCAGCCAGAGTGGTGTCTCGGTCCATGGTGAATCGGACCCCCGTGGCCGTCATCAGCTGTTGCCAATGCCTGGGTCGGATGGCTGGGTTCTGTAGCTCGGCTACGGCACGCAGAGATGTCAGTGTGTTCCTCACAACGCCTTCCAGACCAGTGAAAGCATCCCATGCTCGTGCTTCTTTGTCCAGGGTCCGCATATCCTTGGAGACGCGCTTGCACTCCATGTCCATGTCCTCCACGTTGATGTCTCTCCATGGTGTGGTGCGCCAAGACTCAAGACTGAACCTCATGGCCATTATCATGTCCCACAGCTCTTTCAGGATGGACACCTCTTTGCGACACTGCTTGAGTTGTTTGTAGTCAGGGATGTTGACTTCAAACAAGCTGGCTGACTCGATGAGTCCGGCCATGATTGATTCTTTCTCTTGAATCTGTTTGTGTGCTATGTTCAGCATGTGGTAGGGGTTTGTGCTGTCAAACCTAAACATAAATAAAAACTGGATGGTCATGCCTGTCCTATGTACGTTCAAAACTAAGTAAACATCGTCAACATAAACAGGCTAACGGTCGCTGATTTTGTCAATACCACAGCGATTGATGGCTAATTATAAGATGATAATATTAAAGACCTGTAAGGTTTACCAAAAAGGTCCTTTGGTGCGGAATTGCTCCCTGAAAGTGTGTTGCTGTACATCGAATGCAGCGCACTTCCGGCGCAGGTTAGCCACCTCATTGGCCTGCAGTGGGGCCACATGTTGCTTCATCGCTAGAGCTTGCTTCTTCATGTTAGTCCATTTCTCCGGCAGCTCCTGTGACATTAAAGAGAGTTGGAGTGGAATTCAGTAGACTGAGAGTGTAGTGTTTTATTGTGTGTAGCTGCATGTTGCTCTAAATAGACCACCTTTGATGAAGTATTTAATCAAGCGCATGCTTATATGAGATTTGGGAGTGTACCGTCTCAATATTTATAAAGTGAAACACCAGTGCCGTAACAGCTTTATGGCCATTTGGTCGTATTGACGGTTTAGCCTTTTTATGAACACAATTACCTCTAGCTGTTTATACACCACTTCAGGAAGGTCCTGCTCATACGTCTTCAGGAGATCAATGGTTTGCTGCAGAGGCTCAAACATTTCATCTGTGGCACTATGTCTCTCCTTCACTGCCATTAAGTGGCCCATAATCTCCACCAGACCAGCATAGTCTCCCTCTTCCACCTTCTTGCTAAGGCCTGTCTCGGTTACCTTAATAAACCCTTCAAGATCTGACAAACTGGAAAGGCAAAGAAAAAAGCATCGAAGAGTAATGAAAGTTATTAAATCATTGCATAATTTCTTCTCTGCAGTCTACTGAGCCACGTCTACTCCTATATCAGCTTATAGTATCATTACATTTTTCACGTCAGAAACAGTAAGCTACCTGTGTGTCACATGGTCGATAAGGTGCTGTTTGAACATAAGGCTCCACTTTTTGATGATATTGAGCAGAGCGCTTTTGAAGGCCCGTGCATCCACTCTCATCCAGCCTTCAAACACACACACAGCCTCTAGCTTCTGCACTTCTTCATACACGCTCTCGTAAGAATCCACTTGCTCGCGGAAGCGCTCCAGGGTCGGGGGGTTCTCAGGGATGCCGTCCTCCGCATGTGCCTCAATCTCCTCACTCGTAAGTGCGTGGCCGTAAAGCAAGAACTGCTGCATGAACTCCTTCCGGTCATCGATGTAAAGGTAGCCGTAACGCTCAAACGCGTTACTGTACTCACAACATTTTACCATGACACTCTGCACTCGGTCCATTAGAAGCTGACGCATGTCTGCAAGATCCGCCATGTCCTCCATATCAGCCTGTAGACATCGATTGCCCATGTTTCAGAAAAATGTCATTTAAACAAAGATAAAAAATAAAACATCATTGTGACACTATGCAAAAGTTTGGGCACCCTACATAATCAGTACTTAGTAACACCTCCTCTAGCAGATATTACAGCTTGCAAATGCTTTTTATAGCCAGCTAAAAGTCTTTCAATTCTTGTACTTGGGATTGTCTCAAATTCTTCCTTGCTAAAGGCTTCTAGTTCTCTAATATTCTTTGGTCGTCTTGTATGCACAGCTCTTTAAAGATCTATCCACAAATTTTCTATAATGTTTAAATCAGGGGACTGTGATGGCTGTACCAAAACCTTCAGCTTGCGTCTCTTGAGGTATTCCATAGTTGATTTCGAGGTATGTTTAGGATCATTGTCCTTTTGTAGAAGCCGTCTTCTTTTCAGCTTCAGTGTTTTTACAGATGATATGATGTTTGCTTCCAGAATTTGCTGGTATTTAGTGGAATCCATTCTCCCCTCCACCTGTGCATTGTTTCCTGTCCCACTGGCTGTAACACAACCCCAAAGCATGATAGATCCACCCCCATGCTTAATAGTTGGCAAGGTGTTCTTTTCATGAAATGCTGCTCCTTTTTTTCTCCAAACATGCCTTTGGTGATTGTGGCCAAAGTGTTCTATTTTAACTTCATCAGTCCACAGCACTTGTTTCCAAAAACAAGGTCCAAAACGCATCAGGTGATGGGGACACAGGTAAGGTTTTCTTTTGCTGACTCTTCCATGAAGGTCTTGTGGAACGGTGCACCACCACTCCTGAGTCTGCTAAATCTTCCTGCAGGTTTCTTGCAGTCAAATGGGGGTTTTGATTTGTTTTTCTGACCAGCATACGAGCAGTTCTCTCCCAGAGTTTTCTTGGTCTTTCAGATCTCATCTTGACCTCCACAGTTCCACTGAACTGCCATCTCTTAATTACATTTCTCACTGTGGAAACTGCAAGCTGACAACGCTTTCCTATCTTCTTGTAGCCTTCTCCTGCATTGTGGGCATCAATAACTTTCATTTTCAGAGTCTTACACAGCTATTTATAGGAACCCATGGTTGTTGGGTGTCCACAAGTGTGTCCACAAGGTTTGAAGAGTCAAAGTATTTGTAAAGCTTTGAAATTGGCATTTACTAATGACAGCTGGTGCCCAAACTTTTGCACAGTGCCATAATAATGTTTTTATTTTTTATTTTTGTTCAATTTATGGCATACAATGTAACTATGCAATCAATGTTTGCTGAAAATATTCTGCATATTTTCCATTTACAAGACAGACTGTGTTAACATCTTTTCAAATAAAAAATCACCAAAATCTGTTATTTATCAAGGGGTGCCCAAACTTTTGCATAAGACTGTACCTCATATTAGCATGTTACCAAATCATCTGACAAGCATCATCAACAGATGTTTCAGTGACAACTGTTTTAACAGTTTAAACGCTATCCTCCTCTGTAAGTCGTCTTTAAACATTCATTGTTAAACCATGGCGTCATTTCAATGAGTAAACGATTCTCTGCCTTCCTCACAACAATCCCATTAGAAATTTTACTATGATAAACTATAGTACATATCATAATATACCAAAACATCTTATACATACCATACAGTACCTGTGGTACTTCAGACATTACCCTTGTAGGTCCAATAGGACTTCATAATGGCACTTCAGGGGTTACCATGATAGTACTATGGTGTGTACCACAATACTTTGGTGAGTACCATGATACATAATTGGTACTGTACATACCACAGGAGCTACCAAAGTTTAGCAGGTATCTATGGTATGTTTGTATAGTTAGTACAGTACATATCACTGGTATGATATAGTGCAGGCAGGACCATATTATTGTATGTACTGTAACATTAAGAGTTACAACACACACTTTAGCATTTAATTTATGTTACATACATACAAATACTCTACTATATAAATAACACCTTTATAATACATTAACATGGATAACATTTTTCTGACACTTTTCAGTTCCATATGATTCATGATGAACTGTGTACCATACTTTAGTACATGTACCATTGTACCAAGAAATGTATCATGGCAGAACCATGTACAATAGTGTAGTACATTACTATATCAGCAAATACGGTACTATTAAACTACTGTATTATGGTACCTATACTATGGTAAAACCTTGTCATATGGAATGTACAAGTCACGATGGATATTGGTCTATTGCTAAAATATTTATTATAGTAATAGTTTTAATGTATATAGCCACGCCATATCAACTATTCACCAGAAAATGTGTTACAGAACACATTTTGTAAATTATTATGGACAATGCATTACCTGGTAATGTGTAGAGCTGTTAAACTCAGCCAGCCGTGGTACCAAAGAGGAGATCCTGTAGATGTCATTGATGAGACCTTCCACTAGATCATAGAAGCCATCAGCAGCCCCAAACTCAAGTGAGGGATGGAAAACTATTTCAGGAATTTCTAGATTTAAATGGACTTCAAATAGTGGAGCCAAGCCAGGTGTCTCATCTGCTTTATGCCATTAAAATAATTACGAGTATTAGTCTCCATATGAGCAAAACACAAGAACCATCACAAACTTACTAGAGTCATTTATACATTTTAGTGAGAAAAACAAAGCGTACCAGTATTGTCCAAAAAGAATTTGAGGGAGCTTTCTATGCTGTTGAAGAAGCCATCTATAACCATCTCATCAATGTACTCCACATAGGACCTCCAATCAGCTGATGAGGGATCTGCTTGGAACAGTGTCAAGTTTTCCTAAAAGGCACCCAGAAAAGTTTAATTATAAATTCGATACATCCATGCTTTTATTTTATGAAATTTCTCCATCACTGACCTTCAGTAAGTAATGAATCTTGGCCCCAGAAGTACGAATCTGGCCATAGGTTTTCTCTAAGTACTCCTGATTGTCCTCCAAATTGAGGAGAGTGTCCTTCTTTCCATCCTTCCTCTCAAATATGGGATGAGTCCAATTCTTCATAATGCTCTGGATCTCTTCCACATTGTCTTTTGTCCTCTGAAGTCGTTTTTCAAGATCATGCACTGCCTCACGCACATCTTGGATGTACTCCCAGATTCCTAGCAGTGACACATGAGCTATGGTCACTGAAGTTATTAATATAACAGATTAAGTTACCAGGATTTAAATGACGTTCATGGTTGCTGTAAATTGTCACTGAGGCTATGCAAAATTAAGAACTTTTAAAGAAAACTGCACGACGATGACAACAAAGATACAGTGACTCTTTGATTAAAGGATTTGAGTTACTATATGATAATCATGTTGTTATAATCAAGTCTGCTAAGCTTTTCAAGTAGTATATACTGAATAGCCATAACATTACAATGCAAAACATTATGCCCAGCATTGGGTAGGTTCCCCTTGTGCTGCTTGTGCAGCTCTGTCCTCTCACAGTTTGACTGCACAAGACTTCTCAGGGTGTGATGTGGTGTTTAGAACCAAGATGTAGGAAGCGGATCCTTTGGGTGCTGTAGGTTCCAGGGTGCAGACACCGTGAAGCAGACTCATATGTCCTGCACATTCCATGGGTTGAACTGTGCTCTAGGGGAGTTTGGACGTTACTGTAGGTCAACGGCAGGCTAAAAACCCAAGGTTAGGACTGAACATCCAAACTCGCCTAATACTAACACAGTACAGGTAAATTGGGTGCTCTGTTATTTTTGCTCTGTTATTATTGCCAGCAGTGACTTTTTCACTGAGGTGTGCTGTATTGGCATTTGACAATCTGCCATTTGGTGCCCACAAGCAAAAATGAACCTTGGGTACCAATGATCCTGTTACCACTTTACTGGTCTATAGTTGATAAATAGTGATAATGTCACAGATGAATGTGGTATAACTGATACATCTTGCTTATCATTGTATTTCCTCAGGATTCCTTGTGTTAAAATACTATACCTTTGGTTGTCCAGTTGATAGTGTCTTCAGCATCCTTCAGTTTGATGTCAATGTTTTTCAGCTGGTTCTGGATAAGAGGGAACTCCACCTCCAAAACCGTCCCCATCACTTTATTGTACCAGCCAGTCATGAGCTCCAGGTTAGCTATATACTGCCGGAGCTGCTCCTTGTTAGAGTAAATATTGGCAGCGAGTTCTGGAATATCCTCATCTTGCCTTGCTTCCAGGTACTTTACCTCTCGCAGCACAGACACCAACTAAAGGATAAAATCAAAATTTTATCCTTTCTATAAACAAATGCTATTATAAAACCATGTCGTTCCATACATCTTCACTTTTTATTGGAGGTTTTTATGTCTATTTTTGGACACAAGACCAATTTTATCAAACAGTGACATTATCAGTAAAAAATTGTTTCAAATTCAAATTACAGACTAATATCAGTAATGAAAGAATAAAGAATGACTTGTGACATGAGGGTGTGATGAGTTATACATTGATGGTGGAATGTAAGCCAAGATTTTCAAAAGGTTCCTGAATGGGTTCTATATAGTTACAATTAGGAAGGAGTTTTTTTGACAGAAAGGTTCACAAGCCATCAAGTTGAGGCTAGAGGTGTGCATCAGTAACAGGATCCTATGGGAAGCAACAAAAAAGTCAAGCAAGTGTGAGTTTTTTTTTCACTTTCATGTGGGTGTGAGCAAGCGGACAGATATGAAGTTCGTAGGCGTAAGCAAGCATTCGAATTTGAAGCTTGCAGGAGTGAAGAAACAGTCAGATATTAAGCTCATGGGACAACAAAACAGTACATTAATAAAAGTAAGAATAAATAGTGCATTTACAATGTTTTAGTGGTTTTAATCAGGCTGTGCAAATGTTTATGCCTAAACTTAGAAAATAAAGCCAAATAAATGCATTAGGAAATGCCTAAATACACAACCACTAATCCAAATATATACAGTACACTGATATTAAGAGCACTGAACAGATGAAGTTACAAATAGTGACATTGCCTTACACTCTACAACTGAATTGATATACAGACGTGCAAATTAATCTGTGAAAGGAATAACGGCTTTAAATTTTAGCAGTCACTCATAGGCACTTTGTGGAATCAATTAAAATTGCTGGTGTTTTTTGATCCACTTGCTGAGTGTTCACTGCAATGACTGCGCTGGGCTCAGAACCACCTCAGCTGCAATCGTCATTCACTGACATACGGCCGCTTTAAAACATTTGCATCATTCAAATGTTTTACTGCGCCTAAGAGTCTCATCACTGTACAGTGCTTGAAGTCTTCTGGAAATATCTGTCTTTTTTACGCCTTCATTCATGAGAAATTTCATCATTTCCCAGTTTAACTTGAATGCTCCTTGCACAATTACTCGAGAATTGCCACAGTACAATATTGATATCAACAGCTACAAACTAATTATAGAACCAATATGGCTGGCCAATTTGGACAAGGGAGCGATTTCCACAAAGCCAGTGCTGCATAACTATTAAATTAACATATATATATAATGAGTCTTAACAAATCATAGAGAAATAGTAGCAGTTTTCGACATGTTTAGCCAATTTATATTAAATCATAAGGGTTGTACACACTCTGGGGGTAAGTCATGAAAGTTTGTATAAAATGGTATAAAATGTTTGTTATGATGATGGTTCAGCACGGGTTTGACACATTTGTTAGAGAAGTCAAAGGTAGGCAATTCATATGGAATTAAAGCATGAGCTGAGCAAATAAGAAAAGTCCAGAATTTTAATCTGGGATAATTCGGCACTATTTTATGTATAGTTCAGATCTGTGGGAGAGTCCACTAACTTAGAGTAATTCAGTGATGCAAAGGCAAATAGCTGAAGTTGTGATTATACAAAGTATAAAAAAAAGATATAAAGGAGATTTATGGCTCATGTAAGTTGTAAGTCATATAGTTGCCTAGTCTATAGTATATAGCAAATTAAAATTAAGAGCAAAACAAGAAATTCCCTTTAAACAAACAAAAGAAAATGTAAAACAAATCAATTAATAAAATATTCTGATTAGTTTTGGCATGCACTGACTGTACAGATATCTGACATACTGCATGTGCACATGACAGTTATAAGTCATTACCTGTGGGTTGAAGTTGACACTGATAAGTTTAGACACTGGGTCTCTGGATATCAGGGGCTGGTTGAGATTATACTGGGATTTTTCACCCACTGATTCGGTCCATCTGTTAAAAAGCTTAGAGGAATACCTAGAAGTGAATACAAACCACCTCGTTAAAAATAAATGAGATGTAAATGAGATGCTATTAGGTGCATTTCGGCAGGAATAATTTTAGTTAATACTTTACAGAATATTGATAATGGCACCAGTCCATTACGCAAGACTGGCATCAGGCTTATACCATCAAACAAATCATGAATCAAAAAACAGAGGATGAATTTCATTTAATCCTGCGAAAATAATGGAAAAATATTATAATAAAAAATAAAAAACAAAACAAAAGTAGAAATTAATATATAAGGGACTTGATTTTTTTCTATGATTGATTTTTATTTTATTTTATACTTTATATTTGCAGTGTAGGTGATCTTTATATGCTTTAGCTATGTATTTTTCCTTTATTTTTAAAGTGTAGTGTTTAAAGAAAAAAGTAGCAGATGGATATTTTTATCAGTGATGGTCAAGGTTTTAACATCAGTTCCAGCATCAGCATGAGTACTGGAAAAGAAAAATAAGGTTCCATCTCTATGTTCTTTGAGAATTATAATGAACTAAAATGATCTACATATAATAAACTATGAACACATTGATAATATGATATCACACAGCCATACATATTGTACATACTGTACAGACCAAAAGTTTGGACACACCTTCACATTCAAAGAGGTTGAATTTGTATTATGGCAAGAAAAACGAGTGGCCATCATTACGTTACGAAATGAAGGTCAGTCAGTCCGAAAAATTGGGAAAACTTTGAAAGTGTCCCCAAGTGCAGTAACAAAAACCATCAAGCGCTACAAAGAAACTGGCTCACATGCGGACCGCCCCAGGAAAGGAAGACCAAGAGTCGCCTCGGCTGCGGAGGATAAGTTCATCCAAGTCACCAGCCTCAGAAATCGCAGGTTAACAGCAGCTCAGATCAGAGAGCAGGTCAATGGCACACAGAGTTCTAGCAGCAGACACGTCTCTAGAACAACTGTTAAGAGGAGACTGTGTGAATCAGGCCTTCATGGTAGAAGATCTGCTAGGAAACCACTGCTAAGGACAGGCAACAAGCAGAAGAGACGCGTTTGGTCACAATAAAGGAAACTCTTTGAATGAGAAGGTGTGTCCAAACTTTTGGTCTGTACTGTATGTGCACTACATCTATAATTCATACAGAGAGTTACTGGTTTACTGAGTAGTCAAAAAAATTGCACCACTATTCCCTCAGTGAAACTATGACACGGTACACTTATTACTGTAGCTCCACCAGAGATCCTCTCGAAGAATTTTCTTTCCCAGTGAGAAGCTCAGTACTGTATTTGACAAACGTTTAAGTAATGATTCCGGTGGTTGGAATCCAAAAAGGCATCATAAAACAAGATCCATTTATTACGAAACAGGACCAGGAAGATGTGTTTGGTCCCTACTTCTAAAGTAATCTCTTTACGAGCTTATTGTGAGAGCCTTTGCACACTGGTCTTCATTGGAATTCTGCACAGTGCATGGCGGCTTAATTGTCTTATTGCGGTTGCAGCACAGAGTCCTGAGAAATCAAATAGCTCTATGCTACACATAAATCATAAGCTGCTGTGTCAAGAAGTAATAACTAGAGATGCCCATAATAGCTCTAACTAGATTGCTTGCGTAATTGTAGTGATTACCATCAGGTCTGTGCCACAGGGTAATTCATCATATGGTTTTAATCCATGCAACGACATATACACACATACACACACTGCATGAAAACAAATGTACATACTAAAGTGCACACATGGTCATAGAAATGTGGACTACAACTCCAGCCATGTGCTACCCAGACATATTTGTTAGAACTTCTTGACAGAACTATTGTTCTTTCGGCACAACTGAGAGAATAGCGGGAGCTTGAGAAAATGAGACCGCTGTGTAATAACCTATAACTACTTGCTTTCTAAATGAGCAAATAAATCATGCTAGGTTCTGGAAGTCTCTGTTTGTTTTTTTTCTGTATTTTTATTGTTGCACATATGCTACAGGCTCTACAAAACAACATATGTCTACCTTGCAATAAAATGGGGTTCAGTATCTGTTATAAAGGCCTCCATGCTAAGATGAAGTCTCCACTGCATACAGGCAGGCAAATGATAAAAAAATAAGAATGGCTATGAAGAATGTACTACTCAATACATTGCTTGTAGACAAAACAAAACATTAACAGACTAAACAGCAAGCCAAAGGTGGGGGGGGGGGGGGGGATCTAGTGAGTAATGGTAATGCAAGCAATAATGGGAAAAACATGAAACATAAGCTGGAGGAGGCAAGCTGCAGCTGGCATTATAATTACCTTTCATTTTAGAGGGAAGGACGTTGGTGACTCACCGTTTAAACAGCATCATCATTTCTTCATATTTCTGCATGACTTTTTCTCCATCTGCTGATTCCATACATCTATTTATATATATAAAAAAAAGCCAGCTGATAAACTAAGTCAACTATGATGTCATCAATAGTAAATGTACAACACAACACATAAAACCAAGGTGAAAACCGTCAAAAATAAAATAAAATTGCACAAACACTCACGGGTAGGTGATGCACCGGAAGTTGTTGTATGGGATCTGGAGCCGCTCTTGTAACTGCTGGGCCCATTTTAATCCACCTGCAACCACTGGCATGTTCCTGTTGACCGGGGTGTAACCTAGAATACACAATGTGGGAAACATTTCAAGAACTATAATGTATGTAACACCTTAACACACAACTCCAAACACTGCATTTGACTGCTCCTAGGAAGATTTCATTACAAGAGCAAACTTTTAAACAGCATAGGTGCATTTTATTAAGACTTTGTAAATGCTATTTTTATACCATAGTACTGAATTCTCAAATGTGATTGGTCACAATGTGTTCAATTATTTTGTCTTACAATGATGGCTGCCAAGCAAAACACAGAATTATATCATCATGCTCATATTAATATAAGCTAAGAAGCAACTCAAGCAAAGAAAACAACTAAGGAGATTGTTGAAATTACTGGAATTGACTTGAGAACTGTCCGAATCACAGGACTGGGATTAAAGAGCTGTGTGGCCATAAGAAAATCACTTGCTAGTAAGACGAATTAAAAAAAGGGCTTCGGTTTGCTAGGAGCATAATGATTGGACTTAGGTTTATGGAAAATGGATATGTGGTCTAATTAGTTTAGATTGACCCTATAACAGAGCATTGGGCGCATCAGAGTAAAAAGGGATGCGCCCAAGGGAAGTCCATGAAGCAACGTACCCAGCGTACCCTATATCTTTTTTTGGGAGGTAGGTAATGAACTATTTATACAATTATGCAAGAAGCAGGATGCTCCAAAAATTTACAAAAAAAACAACAACAAATTGAATTGAACTTTTTATTGAATGCAGTGTTTACTATATGTTGTATTTATACTCTTGATGTTCAGTAAGCAGACTGAGAATGAGTCATAGTGAAGTAAGAATGGACCAAACCTCCAGTTGGTAAATAACGTCACTATAATAGTAAAATAATAAACTCTGGGATGGTAAAAGCCACCATTACACATCACACCATCCCATTTTCCTCTGAGAGCTCATCTTGTCATAATTTATTCGCTAGATAACACACATAAGCACTGCTAGCATTTTTTTTTAAGAATCGCTTTAATATAAATGCTATAAAATATAAAGAAATGCATGTTATACATGTTATACATGTTATAGGATTCACAAGAGCTGTTACCAACATTGTAATATGCAACATCATTTGTGGCTCTTAGCTAATATTTCAGCAAAAAAGGCTTTTATATTTTCTTCTTATCTCACCTAGTTGCTCCTCAGTCTGAGTGTGTTTTTTTAAAAATGCCTTGCAACAGTCAAGCTCCTTGTCAAACATTTTGACGAGCACAGGGTATCTCTTTTGAGCATCGGCTGCTATCAGAGGACGCTCAAGCAGACTGCCGAACATGTCCAAAACCTGCAAACCAAAGACACCAATAACATGTGTGACCAAAATGAAATGTGATTTTATCATGGTGGTGGCAGCATCGTGTTATGGGGAAGCTTGTCAGAGTTGATGGAAAGCCGGATGTTCACCTTCCTGCAGGACATCAACCCTAAACATACAGCCAGAGCTACAATGGAATGGTTTATTGTACTGTAGATCAAAAAATATGTATGTGTTAGAATGGCCCAGTCAAAGTCCAGATCTAAATCCAATTGAGAATATTGAGCATATCCCAAAAGACTTGCAGTTGTAATTGCAGTGAAAGGTGGTTGTACAATGTATAGACTCAGCAGAGCTGAAGACATATGCATGTGACACTTTCCAGATATTAATTCGTAAAAAGTGTTGAATATCACTTTCCTTCCACTTAACAGTTGAAAAATATGGTTCATGGAAGATTTCGCACTCTGTTAAGAATCTGCACTGTACTCTCTTGAGTCATAAATTTCAGGTTGCATTCCTGACAGTTTCATGAAACAGATATTCGAAATTCATAGGGAACCAATCACAGCCAGTGAATCTACTGTAAACATTCTGAATTAATGTATAATCCAAGCTATAAAAAAAAAATGCCATCATTTACCTATCACTCACCTTAAAGGCATGTTCGAGCCCTGAAGCATCATCAAATGCCTGACAAAAAATTGCACCTAGGCGCCGATCTGTGTCTTTCACCTTCCATTCAAACTCAGCTAAATCTGCCTCAAACTCCTGGAAAACACCTTCATTTAGTAAAGTATGCTCTGGGCAAATATTTTTGTCCGTATAGGTTTAATATATTTGATCTACACACCATATTGCAAATATCAAGGCAGTCATAAGACCTCTCTGTGAACATTTTGTATGTCTCCAGGAACTCCTCATACAGCCAGACAACCTCCTGACTCAGAGCTCGTCCACGAACGCCTCCGAACTCGACCTTCTCCAGTTTCATCATATCGACCACATTTAGCAGTACAGTCTGGAGGAGATTTTCCAGAATTGGCATGTATTGGGAAAAAAAGGAAAAATAATAGTTTATATTAATATGAGAAAGTGTGTGTTTTTTTTTATTATTATTTTTTTTATTACATAGCATTTTTACATAGCTAAAGCAGTAAAACAACAAGAAACAACAAGGTATTTCATTCTCTATGGCTTTTAATGGCATAACTATCTCTACACTCACCTCAATCAACTTTAGTCGCTCTATAAAACAATCCAGTCGTGCAAACACCATAGAAGGCGAGAAATCCCAGGGCTTTACTTCCATCCCGTTTTTCTGGTACTGATTCAAGCTGTTTCGTTTGTCATGGAAGAGCCCTTTGAAGTGTGTAAGCACATCCCGAGTACTTTCCACACGTGAAAGACTCTCCACCACATCACTTTTCAGGATGTCCTCTGGATTGAGATGGCTCCGAGCCTTCACACAAGGTACAGAGAAGTGTAAAAGAGGATTTGTCTTTATAAAGTCTGCCCACAGCATCTAAATTAAACTCAGCTGCAATTTGCAGTATCACTTCCCTTATACTGATTGGTCATTTTATCAAGTACAGTTTCCATATAATAAGTCACTTTGTACTGTAGGTGTGCTGTACGGCACAACCCAGGCACAAGTGCGTGAGTTAAAGGTAGTAGTTATATTGGGAAATCCAGGAATTATTGTGATGTCGTTTAGTAGGAGTGATTCAAGGGATAATTCATGTTTACACAAAAACAGATTTCAGTAGGAAGTAATTAGGGACTCAACATAAAATTTACAACCATGAAGGGGTAATCATCTAACGACAGGACTGTGGCAGAAACCAGCCCAGACCCAGAACAAAGGCATAAAAAAAATAAAAATAAAATAAAAAATCAGGAACAGTCAGTAGTATTTAATGTTCACTGCTCTGGGAGCCTGGCTTGCACTGAGAGGGCAAGTTTATGACATGTACAATTACTGTCTCTTTAAGCTGTCCTCAGTTTATCTCCTAGTTCCCTTCTATCCTATGCACCAGAGCCAATTTGCATTAAATTGACAGTTGAAAAGAACTGACAAATTGAACAATATTTAGCAACTGTATAGAGACAAAGTTCATCAATATGGCAGTTGTAACTGATAAAATGGCAAATAAATGGAGCTAAAAATCATACATTATTTGTTCCTTATATTGCAGCAGCCTTTGTTTATAGGACAATGCTAGTTACATCTTTTTGTTATTTTGTTTTTGTACTGTTTCCAATCTATCATAACTACATTAGCAATACAAATCAGTGTGTTTGCGTGTGAATTACTAGTTGCTTAGTAGCCATTCTGATACTGTTGGGCTGTAGTGGTAAAATAAACTATGAATTATGTTATCAAGGTAAGGCAGAACAGAGGTGGGTAAATGCTAGTCAGAGGTGGGCATATGCTAGTCAGAGGCAAGTAAATAATAGTCAGAGGAGGATAAATTATATTTCAGAAATTTAACAGTTGTGTAAATGCTGTTTACATCCTGTGTGTGTGTGTGTGTGTGTGTGTGTGTGTAGGGGTGTTAAAACTTTACCAAATGTTTAACCTGTGCTAACATTAGCAGGAGCTTGGAAAATGCTAGTCAGAGGTGGGTAAATGGTAGTTATAGGACCATAAACAATATTCATTCAGATGCAGGTAAACAATAGTCAGAGGTGGTACATGCTAGTTAGAGAAGGGTAACAGCATGTGCTTCTGCATACATTCTTAAAATCTGTCTATCTATCTATCTTAATCTTCTATCTATCTATCTGTAGAGGTGGGTAAATGCTAGTCAAAGGAGGGTAAACAATAGTCATAGGTGGGTAAATGCTAATTAGAGAAGGGTAAAAGATAGTCAGAGGTGGGTAAATGCTAGTTAGATGTGGGTAAACCATTGTAAGACGTGGGTAAACGCTAGTCAGAGGTAAATAAATACTAGTCAGAGGTAAATAAATACTAGTCAGAGGTAAATAAATACTAGTCAGAGGTGGGTCAACCTAACCCCTGGGAGTATACAGCAGTATTGGCCACCTGATATCTGTATGTTTAGTCCAAGCTAGATGTACCTAATAAACATGTACATGTAATGACAATGTAAAATACATGTCATTTTGAATAATAAACCCCCTTTATTTATAAAAGAGATTAGAGATTAAAAGTGCTAAAATTCAGCAAATAATACTAATGGCTAATGGAACAAAAATCACCAGCCAGCGTAAACATTTAAAAATCAAATCTTGCACTTATTACTTTTAATTAAAGTAACCCACTCAGCAATTGAATAACACACCTGCTGGATGAGCAGGTTGCAGACCTCTTGTAGGAGGACAATCACTCTGGTTGGAGTGTTGTAGTACTTGGAGTTGGCCCACACCAGACACACAGTGTGCATAAAGGGAGCGAGTCGTCCTTTCACTTCGCTGAAATCTGTGTTCTCTATATCTTCTGTAAGTCTCTCTAAAGGCTTCAGGAAGATGTTAATGTCTCTTGCTTCTTCTAAAGCTTTATAACAGGAACACAATGCATGATCATCAATACGTTTTGTTTATTTTAGAAACAAATTAAGTGTAAGGACGATTTATAATTTCGGAAATTAGTAATAGAATAGGATTTAGCTTTTACCTCCGTTTGCTATCTGTAGCATGTTTATAAAGGCAGGATAGTAACTACTTTCCATTGCATCCAGGAGCTGTGCCATTTTGGTCACTCTAGGTGACTTAAATTGGTTGTGTATACACTCAAGGTCAGCATATCTGGTGATAAATTCAAAGGAAAGAAAGAAAGAAAAATATAAGATGATGTGATGATTAAATGTTATATTGGTTTAAGAAAGAACATTACTGACCTATTCTTCCAAAAGTTCAGCTCTATGTGTGGCGTGGGGTTTTTGCCCTCGAGCAGAGGCTCAGACGAGTCTCTCTTGAGAACCTCATGAATCTGATGACTCCACTCAATCACCATGGATTCAATGGAGTGGATGATACTCTTATCCACCAGATCTCCCCTAAGGCATTAAGAAGAAACTGGACTGTTTGTGGTTGCCTCATGGCCGAAGATCTTTCCGCACAGGATACAAGCATTATGAAATATTGAAATTCACTTTTTTTGTATTCAGTCAGGTAAAGAATGCAGCTCAACCGAGAAGGCCTTCAAGACAGATAACTATTGTACTTTTTAATGCAGTCATACATTTCACTTTTCATAGCTGTTGATATGACAGCTTCAATTGAGTATACACTGTTAAAGTTTCCATACAAACAAAACAAGCCATACTGCAGTCACAGAGCAAAACAAAACGAAAGATTGTTTCGTGATGATTGTACACAGCTAGCCCTCAAGGGAGTATCTCGCTGAGCTAAGATCTGTCATAGTTGATGCTTCTTGCTGTCATGTTGCACTGAGGTGTGTATAAAGAAATGTCAGTGGCCACAGGTGAACCATTAACAATGCACTGCAGGAACAACCCCGAGGAAACTAATTAAAAAGTTCAAAATAAAACTCTACTGAGCAGTTAGGTCAAAACAATTCCAAAACTGACAGTCTCAATTGATGAATATTATGAATGTAAAATTATATATTTTTTTTAATGCACCTCATTTCTCTTTCAAAAGCTGCTTGTTCAATTCTTTCTGATCCTGCAGGAAGAGGAAGGAGTGTTTTGCCTTTGACTTGCCCGGACATCACAAACACGCTGGATTTCAGGTCATGGACGTGTCGCATTAGATCCTGAGACATGACATGTGGCCAGTGGCAGTGGTTGTCGGTGTTAAGTAACACAGGAACCACAACCTTAAAGGGTAAAGACGTAAAAAATTCACACTAAAAGTAAATAGTAGGACTTACACATAGTAAACAAAATCCCATTTTGTTATTGAGTACTTGGTATTCCATTTGCATGCACCAATGTAAAATGAATGGAGTTTGTAGCCATACTTCACTCGCAGAAATAAAGGATTCATATTTTAATCAATATCATTAGATATTCATACTTTAGAACTTGATAATCTCCAAAGACATTCATTAGTGACATTCCGTGTGTTTAATCTCCAGACAGTACACCTACCAGGATTATTCAAAATATGATGAGGCAAGACACCACATGGAGAATTTTTTTTTATCTTTTTTTTTTCTTCTAATATTTGGTTAAACTGAATCTATGCACGTTACACGTCCTCCTATAATGTTTAGTAATACAAATATCAAAACCTAGCATAAAATTTTCAATGGTATGATTTCTTTTACTAAAATACAATTTATTTTTTTTATTTAACAGACACATTTTATTAGATAAAGCATCATTTTATTAGACAAATCATCATTGGCATTAATAATTCTAAGTAACTTCAATACAAATAATATTAGATATATTATAATATATAATATTGATCTTATAGATCAATAGTAGATAGATCAAATTATTTCGAATTGTAAACATGTAAACATTTATTACTATTAACAATATATATAATGTAAATAAGCTAGTGGTGTCTGATCACGTGGCATAAGACCCCCCTATATCCATATTAATGAATTTTTCCACGTAAATAAACTAAGTGTTAGGCATATTTGTCTACAGTAATCAAATAGCACATTACAAACAGGAAACAAGGAAAGTTACTTTAATTAACAAACTAAATGACTCAGGCGGCGATGAAAAACTGACATAAATGTTAATGAACTCTCTCGGAGTCTGTAAAATGCACAAGTGAGAGACCTTAAATCTTTAAATGGCTTCCTCAGCCTTACTACTACACATGGCTGCGTCCCAAATTCCACACATCTGGACACAAAGTGCACTAAACAGCGCGTGAAATCGTACGTTTATACTCTTTGAAGTATACATAACGTCACGCCGCAATTTGTAACTCCGCCAAACCAAAGCGTCGTTGACGGGCCACTTTACGTACGTTGCGGAAAAAGCGTGCGGCGCGTGAGCACTAAGTGACGCTGCGTACGCACTTGAAAACTTTTCTCACCTCTTGTACGAAGGCTGAGAACTGCTCCAGCGGCGAGTAGGACATGTCTCCGTACATCAGGTCCGCCTTCATGGTGTCAAAGCACAGGGCAGTTCGGCTTTGTTTAATGAAATAAACAGCTTTATTCTTCGAAGCCAATACAAATCCATCTGTAGGTACAAGTTGTCCGGCGGCATTGAGATACACCACCAGCGCCGTGTGGTCGGGTTTATCCAGAAAGTCCTGGATTATCTGTTTCTGTTCCTCCACACACACGCATTTTTGCCAGCGCTCCTTTTTTAGTCGCAGGGTTTTGAGCACATAATCTTCTATAAACTCAAATCTTTTCTCAGCAGCTGGCGACTCGTCCATGTTTGCTGTGGCGTTGATCAGTGACTATAGTGTAAGGTCCATACCAACTCATTGTGCCCCCTTTGGCTCCATAGTAACCCAGTGTTTGCATTAATGAGCCTGTTGCTCAGGGACACTCTGGTCTTTCTGCTCATTCTTCTCACAGGTGGATGCACACATCACTTAGTTACTCTCTGTTGATCTCAGGGCTCACTTTTGACATTCTTGACACATTTTAACTCAGTTCAGCCCTTAAACTCGAGCACTATCTGGCTTCCCCACATTTGACTTAAAAAAAAAAAAGAAAAAAAAGTTGACAGCATTCTAAGCAACAACAACAAAAAAAGAAAAAAATCTTTTAGAGACAAACACTGATTGCCATAATATTATGCCCACCTGATTAATATTAATAAACTTTGCCACCAAAACAGTAATGATCTGTGTTTTCTGACAACTTTCTATCAGAACCAACATTAAAATTTTCCTCAATTTGAGAAAAGAGCTTCTATTGAATCAGATTAAACGGGCCAACCTTCACTCCCATGTGTGTCACTATGCCACCCATGACCCTGTCGCCAGTTCACTGGTTTTCTTACTTTGGATGACTTTTGGTATGACCACTGCAGCCTGGGAACATCCCACAAGAGGTGCAGTTTTGGAGTTGTTCTAACCCAGTTGTCTAGCCATTACAATTTGGCCCTTCTCACAGTGGCTACATCAATATCTCATTACAGAAGTGGCTGGACGTGGGGGTGTATATTAGCCAGCAACTGAACTTTTTTTTCCTGAAGTTTATGTGTTGGAAGCAGAAAAAAATGGGCAAGCATAAGGATTTGAGTGACTTTGAAAAAGTTGTGTCCTGGAAAATAAAAGAATAATCCTGGGAAAAATTAGGCTGTGGGCTCACTAGACACTGAGGGATTTGATTCATGAGTATTCTGTATTTGTTGTTGTTTTCCTTCTTCACGCTTTCTTCACATTGTCCCAGGATAAATCAAGCAATGCTAAATTGGTTCCTATCACATTTTCATCACTAAAATATCACTGATATAATAAAAAATTATTTTATCAACAAGAAAGTGTGCTAGGTTTTGCTAATACTATTTCTTTATAACAAGAGCCAAATAGTATAACGTATGTTAAGGTGCTAACAGTAAAAATCTATTCAAATATGAGTATAAAAGAACGCTTTTTAATACAATATCTCAAAGTAAAGACATGTTCACTCCAGCTATTTGCTATTATGATTGCTCCTCTGTGCACTTATTTTACCGTGTATCTCCTTTCACTCACATTTTACATGAACTGTACTAAAAAAATATTTTACGTTTATTGTTTTGTTGTTCCTGGTCCAACTGTGGAACCTTGTGCTTAAATCTTATTACTCTGTACTGAAATGTTATATCATCCTAGACAGTCTGTATTTATGACATTCCATATAGTGACTTCTTTAGTCTTCAGCCATTAGAGTATAAATCTTGTGATAGTGTGCATGCTGAGTAAACAGACCTACAGCTGGTGCAAGTAAGAAGTAACTGCACCCTTCACATACAGAGCAGAAAGTGATTTTTGTCCAAATAATCTGCTAGTATTATAACAAAATGAACTTTTTAAAGCATTTAATGATGCCCAGTTGCAATATAAACATTGTAGATTTCCTTTCTGAAAAATAATAATAGTTCAACAATTATTTTCTTTTAAGTAGACTTTATTTATTACCATTTTATTGTCTTATTTTATTATATTTTCTTAGGGCTCACCACATCGGATTCGATCTGGTGCAGGTTTTACACCTGATGCCCTACAACAAGTCTTCCATTTCCTAAATTGGCTTGGACCAGTACTTCATTTAGTGACTGCGTTATATGGGGCATAGAGTCTTGCCCAAGACCCAAAAGTGGTGACCAGGTGGTGGCAGGGCTCGAACCCCCGACCCTCTAATGAACAACCCGAAGCCACAACCACATGTGCCACCAATGCTTCACATTAATGCAGTTACTTATTCAGCATTCGTTGTTTGGCAACAAGAGGCACAAACAAAAAAATGATTTATACATATCCATCCATCCATCCATCATCTATTCTGCTGATCCTGTGCTGGGTCATGATTGGCCTGAAGCCTATCCCAGGAAACGTAGGGCACAAGGTGGGGTACACCTTGGATAGTGTGCCAACCCACTGCAGGGCAAAAACACACAAACTCCCATACCCATCCCTATATTACAGTCAAGTTAGAACTGGCCATCAGTATGTGGGAAAACATTCAAACTCCAAACAGATTTCTCAAGGAACCCCCCCTCCATAATATTCTACAAGTACATAAATAAAAGTATATAGTAATAAAATGAATCAACTACTGGACCTTTATTTAACCACTGTATATCTGGATCCTGATCAGTGAAAATGTCATATGTAGTAACTATGTTTTAGCAGAGGATGGCACTAGAAGTGCACAGAGCATTTCATGAAGTAACACAATATGTACATCTGCTTTAATGCTCATCGTGATTTTGCCTCACCTGGTGTTTGCAGTCTGTGTTGCAGGTTTTCAGTCAGTCAGAATTCCATCAAGCTGAGGTAAAACACATTTAACGTTTATTACACACTTGGCAGAAATCATGTTTATACATTAAAACTGGCTTAGAAATCACATTATCAGTAGCCTAATGCGAAATGTCTTTCTTTTGTTTCTAGTTTAGACAGCACTGTGATTCCTTCCTGGAAAGCTGCAATGAAAAACCAAAACCAGGAACAGAGAAGACTTTAAAGATTAACATGACATAGCAGAAGCATTCAATTAGGTGCTGTTACTGCCTGCATTTCAGTCTGCGGGGTCATAGATATTCAGTTTTTTCCCTCTTCGTATAAATATATAGAGCAACTCACACATAAAAGAGTATATGCATTTCCTATGAACATTTAATTAGTAGATTATGCCTCTGGGCACGCAGCTATGAAAACATCAGTCTACCCTCTCTTAAACTTCAATTTGCATGTTTTTTAAAGGCAGCTGAAGCCTCAAACCATACAGTAGCTCTCACTGAACACATCTGCTCCTCTGTTCTATTGTATTGCTAAACTCCATACCTACAATGGAAATGACTAGGAACAATAGTGCATTAGCATTTAAATCCGTGAAAACGTAAAGCCAAGGTGTCTGATGCTCTCAAATAATCTCCTTGCCAAGGATTTTATTCTGTTTTTGTTGTACTGTTTGATAGAACATATTCAGTAGTCACACATTGCCAAATTATTTACATTTGTATTTTTAAGGCTTTAGGATACATTTTGTCTACTCTCAAAGCAAGCCCACTGCGGTCGTTCCTGTGGAACGCCTGATCCTTGAGAATCAACAGATAACTTATCGTTAACTTGCAAACTGGTGCATCTGTCTGTGGAAACTGTAGACGCAATCATTTGCACATTACAGGAACTCGCCTTGATATTCAAGCCATTTCCACATGTTTGGGCCATTATAGGAGTTCTGTGGTGGCCAGCGTTTCAGAAGTGAAGCATGCATACTAAGAAATCTTTTAACCTTGAGGGCACTAGTGAAATGCTGGGATAAGTGCATTAGAGTAGCAGGGGATTATGTAGCGAAATAATGGCAGTTTTTACACTCATAAGTGTGTTCTGTTATTTTGTATAATCAAAAGTCCTGGTTTGACCTGAACACCCCACTTACATATTCATTTGCTGCTGTAATTCAATCCAGATTTGTTGTGTCTATGTAGGGGTTGTAAAGTAGTTTCAGTATTCCCTGAGGTGCCATGTGTATCCTTCAAGCTATTTTTTGCTTCAAGAATGGATAGATATGCAAACTGCACATTAGCCATGATAGGAATCTCAGTACAGTTCAGGCATTTCTAGTTTAGGTTTGGAAAAGCTTTAAGGAATAAGGATTTATTTTTTGTTTTTTACAGAAATAGGAACATTTACCATTCATAACCAAAGGAGGGGGCTAAAGCAACACCTGTGTAATTAAATATTCAAATAATAACAGGCTTTGCTCTATAAGCATTCCAAAGGTTATTTAGACGTTTAGGTGATTTGATCTGCATTTCACATTTATATAGCATTCTAACGAATTTCATCTTTTACACAGTAGGAGCCTGTTCAAGTGTGATTGCTAATGTTAGGGACCTTAAATTCCACCTCAAACCAGATCAAACCTCTTTTAAAGAAATCAATATTATTTTTTCAAAGTTGCAAATGTAAATATATGTACACATGTTGCAGCAAATTAGGAGTTATTATATACTGGGGGAAAAACACACTTTATGGTGATTGTTTCATACTTTAGAAGCCAGTTTAAATGTTATTCTTCATTTTTACCCTGGCTCTGACATAAATGAAATGACACAAAAAAACACAGTGCACAGGGTATATGTTCATGTTACAGTACATGCTAAAATAAGCTATTATTATTATTATTATTATTATTATTATTATTATTATTTTATTATTATTATTATTATTATTATTATTATTAATAATAAAGAAAAGCAAATTCTCACACTTAAATCTCTTTTACTTACTTTTAAGCAGTGTATATTATTCTGTAACATAATGCTTCAACATTAAATATTATGTTTTTGTATTATATATAAAAATTGCTAGACTAAAACATGTTAGTATTATTTGATTGCAAACCCACTGTGATTCTGAAACATGGGAACTGGCCATTGTTTGCGTTGAAGTATCCGGTGTGATGTCAGAATGCGGCGGAGGACAACTTGGACCCCTCACAGGCCCCTGCTGAGTGAGAGCTGCCGTCATGGCTTTTGTTTTCACGTCCGCGCTGCAACATGTCAGGGCTATTTTGGGCTTTGCCGTCCCCCACAGGGGCTCGACATGTTTGGAGCAAAAAAAAAAAAAAAAAATGCCTGATAAAATGCCTGCAGGAAGTCAGCGCTGTTTATCTGCACCCTGGCATGGCTGTTCGGCCCGACGAAATATGTAGCATGGCAAATATTTGCGAGTGTTGTGGCGTGCTATCTTAACAGGCTTCTTTGAAACACATGTGCAAGGCCACAGAACATTGTGGGTTTCGGAGCGCTCCAGGCCATGACTGGACAATTTTCATACTTTCACGCTTTGGTGAATGGCCAAGACCAACAAGCTGGAGCGGGGGCTCACTCTCAAACAGGATATTGGGTTAGTAATGGCTGTCTTGGGACCCTCAATATGACATGAATAACAGATTTGCTTTACACATTTGCTCAGCCAATGGAAGCCTTTGCAGATTTGTAAAAACATTTTGTTAATTATAATTCCCTTGATTCGCAAATATTGTAGACCTTGAGGTTTCTCTTTCACTGGATACCTTTAAGTAAATACTGCTTTGTAGGAACCAAACTTTTTTATTTATTTATTTATTTAGAAGCTGTCGTATACTATTTTGAAAAATACTTAAGGAAATATCCTGTGCCCGGGTACTCAATATAAATAAATTTTACCAGCATGCATAAAATTAATAAATATATATATATATATTTTTAAAAAAGCTTAAAAGGGTGAGGTGTGCGCTCCACCTGGGCTAGTCATGTCTGAAATGTAAGACATTAAGTTACAGTCAGAGATAAACACACACAGACAGATCACATTGAAATGGGGAGAAGGGACATTAATGTTACTGCATAGAGGTTAAATTCAGAGATACTTCTATTTTACAAATTGACTTATAAAAATGACTTTGTAGCAATGCATCGAGCCATGTTTCAAATTCCCTCAGCGTTATGGCAAGGCAGAAAGCTGTGTAGGAACTTTATTTGATTCTAAACGAGCACCAGTCCTGTATGAAAGAATGGCCTGTGTGTGCCAACTGGCAGTAAGGAAATGTTTTACAAGATGTTGGCACTTGCAGTTCATGAACAGTCTAACATTTTAATCAATTTCTCTTCTATTACTTCTTGATAAGTCAGAGGCCAGCAACGCGTCTGTGGCGTCTATACGGACAACCAGCAAGAGTTCACGATTAGTGCACCGTATAAACACATAATCCCACATTCAGGACATCAAATATAATGAAAAATGTATTTTACACAATGAAAAGCAGCCGCTCCTTTGAAGTGAAAAATAACCTTGGGAGAAATGGAAATGCATAAATAAATAGCACTAAAAACAATCCCTGAAGGATCCTGAAAAATATCAAAGTGAGAAAACTCCCAATTTTGTCAAGGAGTATTGGGAACGCTGAATTTCACTTGTGAAAGACCTTTATGCCGACTCCAGTTTCAGTCCCGCTGGGTTTCGACTCGCCATGACACCTTACCTGTGATAGATGAGAGAAGCTGATGTCGGTATTACCTAACCCATCAAGTGGACTTGAAACAGTGAGCCTGATGTTTTCACTTCCTGACCTCCTCCTTACTGCCATGTAATCAGACTCAATTAGAGCTCAATTAAAGAGAGGAATTCGCTCATGAGGTCAGCACAGAAAATGTTCTTGGAACCATCACAGTTTAAGGTTTCCTAAATGAATACGGAATCTATAACAGCGATCTCAGCTTGTACTTGGAAAAAACGCAGTATCTGATTCAAATGTATTTATACCTAGGCATATCTCAAGTTGAATAGCATTTTCAAACAATTTCCAGCAAGCACTTTCATGTCCCACAATGCATTGTGCAATAATAGGTGTACAAAGTAATCGGAAATCAAAGGATTTTACAAAGGAAGTTCACTCAACATGTTACACTTATGTTTCTCAGAACTATTATATTTGAAGTGACTTAAATATATTATGGACTGTATATCTGTAAGTATATTAAGTATAATATATTATGTACTGTGTGTGTATATTCAGTTCAATTCATAGAACTTATTGTGTGAAGCATGCTTTACACAATAAACAAATATGTAAATATATTAGTATATAAAGTATTTACTACAGTATGTGTAACTACAGTATCTAACCATCTCTCATTTGGGTGATATCAGATAATATGACCATAAATTAGTCCTTGTTATCTGTGTGCTATGAGGTTGAAAGTTCAATACAACAGGAAATGATTTATGTTAATACTATATATAAGTTTAGATTTTTCATTGGAGACTCGGGTAAAAAACTTTTCATGGAAAGTTCCGAATATCCAATATAAGGGTATAATGGACTACGTATGTATATCCTGTGTGTATTCTTGCTTTGCACGCAGCATTCCTGGTATAGACTCCAGATCCTCCATGTAGGTGACCTGACCCTGAAGCAGTTAATGAAAAATTGCTAAATTCTATACACACGACTTATGTTTTATCTTCAACAGAAAAAAAAAAAAATACAACACAACATATTTGTGCACATTGTGCATAATGGATTTTCACATTGTTGTTTTTATTGTCTTGTCTACTGGGCACTGAAATGTCTTATAGAGTGTATTCAACACTGTGAATCGTTGCTCTTATATTTGCCATGTCGGCCTCAAGAAAGCTGCGTGCCTTCCTGTGAAGCTAGGCCAGCTTAGTGTGTCCATGCTGATAGGAAATATTCAAAATGATAAAGTGTAGCCCAACCACAGTGTTTGGAGATGATGACAACAGACATAACCTGAATTTATACAGTATGAGTCACACTCTTAAATGATGCACTGTTGATTTCGGGTAATGTGTATTAAAAAAAAACTCAAATAAATAGATTTGATAAGATACCCGTCCCACGCTCACATACTGTATTAACGTGGCTCATGATGATATTTATTCTGGAGATGGATGTATTAATATATTTTACATTTTATTCTAGAATCTTACATTTTCATAAGATAATGTACGGTATTCGCCTCTGATAGAAAGGGCATGATTCATTTCTCCAGCATGTTGTGTGTAAGATCAGCTGTCTCACCACTACACAACACTACACAGCACTGCTGAAGGATTCCTCGATGGTGAGATACCAACTGTTAAGTTGGTCCATGGCCTTTACCCTTCAGTTTCTCTGTGACTTGGGTAAAGTAAATTTGTGCCGAGTGTATATGCCTGCAGAAGTATACTGTTTATTTAAAGTTCTCTGGCGCTGAGTTATGGCTCTTAATGATTACTTAGATGCCCTGTTGCAGGGCTATTGTAGCGCTTCTGCCTCTAAACAGGCTCGCTCTTGTTTATTTGAATTTTCCATTTTATATTGCCACGTGTCATTCGCCTGTTTACAGCTTATGCCCAGTGATTGATCATTTCCTTCAGCGTTTCTCCTACCGAGGGCACGCTCCACACACACACTCACTCGCCGCAGGCGTTGCTGTGAAAAGAAGACAGAGCCGAGAGATACCGAGAGCAAGAGGATCAGTGCGAAACTTCCTCACTGTATAGCGGAGCCATGATTGTCTGCATTTTCACACCCATGTTAATGGAAAGAGTTGACTGTCTAAATAAAGGCTGGGAAATGAAATGGATTGCTTTCTGTTATTGCTGGAGTTATTGGAGATGCTTAGAAATCTTAGGCAAAAACTTAGCCATTTTTGTCTCACGTAATTGCATATTTTGCAATTTGCATTAGCAAAAACATAGATAAGGTGTCCTTTTATTATTATTTATCTACATATTGTTAATAACCAGCTATTAATAAACTTTGTGCGAATCCATCTCATATTACAAAATTATAGTTAGTACACAATTCACTCAACTGTGTTACCTGACCTTAATAATCTCAATAAAATATCTTGAATAGTATAAGTCACATGTTCAGATGCACAGGTTGTTGCATTATTTATGGATCATAGGAAGAAGAAAATTACTGTTCTCTCATCCTATCAGCTATTGTCATCGAAGGCTGAAAAAGACATATTAGTACATGGAATTATCTTGAACGAATGAGTTTTCATAGTATATTTCTTATTATAAGATTAAAATAAACTAAATATAAAATTATTAAACTGGTTTTTAAGTATTTTCTGTTTTCAAATAGTCCATTCATTCAGTTCTTTATAATGCTCATCCTGTGTATGGCCATGGGAAGCCTGGAGCCTATGCCAGGTGACTTGGGACACGAGATGGGGTACACCATGGACAGGGCACCAATCCATCACAGACAAACATATACACACACACATACACACACACACACACACACACACACACACACACACACACACACACACACACACACACACACACACACACACACACACACACACACACACACACACACATTACAAGCCATTTGGGAATGCCAATAAGCCTACTCTGCATGTGTTTGGACTGTGGGAGAAAATCAGGGAATCTAGAAGAGCCCCAATTTGCATGAAGAGAACATCCAAACTGCACACACAGACACAAAGGCAGGATTTAACCCTTGACCCTGGAGGTGCACGGCCACAGTGCTAACCACTACTCCACTGTGGCACATTTTACAAGAGTTATACTTTTACTTTTGAACTTTATTATTATTATTATTATTATTATTATTATTATTATTATTATTATTATTATTATTATTATATGTTTTGCAGGAAATCAATGCTTAAAATGAGCAAAAGTATTTGTCCTTATATCAAGAGTGTATGTCATTGCCCTAGATACATTTTTTTTTTAATTATTAGTTCTTCATTAAATTATTGTTGGGAAAATAATTTCTCCAACTACAAGGATTAACTTCAAAAATCAAATATTTATAACTATCTGATAAAAGGGTGTAAACTTTTTTGAATTTAACCTTTGTAAAAAAAAAACCACATTAAAACTGCTTTCAAAACAAATGAAATCAAGTTCATATACACGTTTATGTCAAATGGTGCATGTATTTATGGAAGGATTGTGGCTGGGATAGAATTCTTTTAATCGTTAATTCCAGTGAACAGCGAAAGAAGCGAACATCAGACACTAATGTGCCACTTCTTGTCTCATGTACAACACCGCCATTAAACTATTGACCTGAAACAGATTTTTACAGTCTTTTTCTTGCACGGTGGTCTCGCCAGAGGTTTCTTATAGAAAGTTTATCAAGTGTGATCCTTTTTCCATCTTATCATTCACTCACCTTTAGATCCCTACACAGGGCAGAGTTCTGCTCTCTCAGCTTACTGCTACATGATAATATCAGGGACAACGCTCACCAAATTTATTACAGTGCATTCCCCCAAATGGCGAGTTAAAAGACAAACTAAAGAATGTAAACAGCTCTTGTACTCCAGTCCTCAGAAAAAGGGGGGAAAAAAAGTTTCGAAAAACAAAGACTTGGCGAGATCGTGACCCATCAAGCTGAGTGTTTTTGGAATGCTATTTATTATTGTTCTGTATTGTCTAGATTGAGTATGAAAGTACAGGAGTTAAGTCCTCGGAACAGTCCGAAGACAAATCACAAATAGTCTTTTGTAAGCAGCGCTGTGTAAAGATGTCCCTCGAGATTTAGCATTACGGCTCAGTGTTTGTATTGGCACGACACGTATACACTTCATATTCCGTTGACATATTAAAGTCACAACTAGATGATGTTTAGACACCCGGGAGAAAGCTGAAAAGAAAAGCAGCCCTTTTATTCTCCACTTTCTGTCAGGAGTCTTTGAAAACACATGCAGCCATATGCTACGCATCGCACGAGCCTACAGCCGCACATTCAGTCATAACATTCAGTCATTTTTATTTCTCCAACTAACCCCCCCCACCCACCCCCCACTGCCCCAACCCCTGCTCCCGCAAGATACGTTTGAGATATGTTTTTTTTTTTTTTTTTTTTCAGTTTCGAACTTTAACAAAGCAGAGCTGTGAGTCCAGTTGAAGTTGGGGAATACATCTATTTTTAACTTTGTTGATCCTTCATCTATAATGTTAATTAGCGTTCGTTTTGCTAGTAACTGTATAAATATACAGCTGAACAATATCCTAACAGGTGTGTGTGCAGGACATCAGGTTTCGCTGGGTGCAGCGCAATAAATTCAGCCAGAATATGTCTTTACAAGGAGAATTTGAAGAAAAACTGGCATTTTAAAAAATGATCCAATCAGCCCATCATGTGGCAATAGCATAATGCATAAAAAAAAAATCATGCATGATTCAGATTATAAACATGAAATAATGTGCAAATCAAACTTTAGAATGAGGGAAAATATGATCTCAGTGACCTTGAGCATGGCATGGATGTTGGAGCACATGAGTATTTCAGAAACTAGTTTACAGTTTATAACATTGGTACAGAATGGTGCAAAGTCTGACAAACAAATAATCAAACTATCACATGACAGGACAGCTGTGATAACTCAAAAGTGGTGGGACGAAAAGCATCTCACCAAGTACAGTACCACACATTAAAACTTCAGACTTTTCTTCCGGAGATTGCGGATTCGCTTCCCGAGTGATGCTACAGCCATCCGTAGCTGGGAGTCCAGAGAGATTATTAGTCGGGCTCTCTCGCTGGGAGGGTTGGCATACCCGTATTCTCAAGTCAATCATGCCAACACAAGCCAATTATGGGCTTCTGCGAGCTCATGCAAACTCCCAATACTGCTTAAGCAGCAGATAAAAGAAGCAGTTTCATGGTGTCACATGTGTTAGAGGAAACGTGATATGCCGTGCCCGTCCTGATAGTGCAGAGGTTGTGAGAGTCTTGATGTGAGAGTGCCCCAACAGAGAGATAAGTGGGAATTGACTACATCTTATCTCCCCCCCAAAAAAACCCTCAATAATTACAAAAGCATTGCCTGTTCTGTTTAATCGCATTTTCTGCTATGGAATGCAGACAGTCAATTTTTGGCATTACCACCATTAAACCATGGGCCCAACATGTCCTGTGTTAAATTTCAGTTCAGGAGGGTGATGGTGTAATGACACAGGGAATGTTTTCTTAGCAGATTTTTGGGCCCTTAATACCAATTGAGCATGGCTTCAACACCAAAGTATATTTGAGTATTGTTACTGACAACATGCATCTGGTTTATACGGCCACAATTTACCCATCTTCTAACAACTACTTGACAATACACTATGTCAAAAAAGGTCAAGCTGTTTCAAACTGGTTTCATGAGTTGATTGTCCTTCAATGCCTTTCCCAGTCACAGAATCTGAATCCAGCAGAACATCTTCGGGATGCAGTAGAGCATGAATGAGTAGCTGACAAATCTGCAGGAATTACGTGATCCAGCCCTGTCGTCAGGGATACAATTCTCGAAGGAATGTCTTCCAACACCTTGTGGAATGTGTGCTACAGTATGCAGAACTGAGGATGTTAGGAGAGCAAAAACAGGTCATACACATCATTAGCATGGAGGTTTCATAACCGAAGGTGTTAATTTTCTATAACAGTAGCTTTGCAAATAATTCCAGATTTCAGCTGCAAGACAAATAACTGCTGTTTATTAATGCAATTAATAATGTTGAAAGCGTATGCTTCGCATAAATAGGTGATGGAAATACAACTATTTATTAATATTGGGATGTTTATTTTGATTTTTTTTTTGAAGGAGTCTACTTGTAACACAGAAAAAAATGTAACTAAAGGAATAAAAAAGGGCAGGTGAAAAAGGGATCAAGTACAACATGGATTAAATATATGATTTTTTTTTAAATAAACAATCTAATCATTGACAAATTGCTATGGCATGAGAAAAATAAAACGCTTTAAGAAGTATTGTTATTAGAAAATTTATCAACCTTAGGGTTCTTATTGTATTTTATTCCATAAATATTAACCAAACAAATGCATTTGTGATATTTTAGGGTGACTGAGTGAAATGGTGTCCTATGGATCACTTTAACTACAAGCTAGAGTAAATCAACAAATCAATAAAATTAAGAAATAATAATATTAACCATGACGGATAACAGCTATTGGGCTCTAATGGATCTCTCTTATGGATTTACATAATTCGTTTTTCTTGTTTTTTAGTTTATGAATGCATGACTTTGACATTTCCTTATGCTATAGATTTGTTCACTCATTTTTAAATTAAGTACGAAACCTGCAACCACCACTGCCTGAGGTGTACACACTGGAGACAGGCCATCATATTTTGACCTGATCTTTTATATTAAGACAGAGGATAATATCAACAGCACATTTACAGTACTGTGCAAAAGTGTCTATCAAAATCTCCTGTGGAACGCCCAGACTCTCAGGCGTCCTAATAGCAGCAGATTCCACATGCAGATTTTGAGCATGATTGGATGATTGAAAAAAAAAAAATTTTGTCTGCACTATAAGATTTTAACACTATCATAGCGAGTCGATGATGTCATAGTATTGGTGTCATAGTGCTTGGGCCCTAAATATTGGTTGTTTATGTACTGTAAGAACCTCAACAGCAACCTCATTTCTCCTCTCATCTGTTGCTTTTTTATGCTTGAATGATTTCACTGTGTAGCTTAACAAACACAACCATTCCTCTGTAACTGGTCAGGTACAGGGACTGAACTGAAATTGAAAGCCAAATAGTCCGTCATGAAGACCTGGAGAACTACAGTATTGCATCAGTACCTACAAGAAAGTCTGGTTCCGATGTCACTGAATATGATGTCACTCAGAAAGTCATGAGCCACTTTTCAGCATAAGTTTAAGGCATCGTCGTGGCTGGACGTGTCTTTCTGGTGAGCCTGGGCGGCGAAGTATATCAAAATCCATTACGTACAGTACGTACAGGAAATCTGGCTTTTTGGAAGCAAAATATGAAGGAATCTAGGGTGGCTCAAGTCTTCTGCATAGTACTGTAAACATATGATAGATTTTATTATTATTTAATAAAAAAGAAAAAGGGTATGAAACATCCATGATGTGAAGATGTTAACTAGTTCTGTAAATAATATATTTGATTCTTGCCTGAAGCATTTGGAACTCATTGATTTCCTCTTATGGTGTAAATAAATCATATTGTGTTAGAAGAGCCACACTGAAACCAGACATTACAAGGCAGCAAAGATAATACAAACCATCATTGCTTTATCCTTTCAGCATCATTATTATTTCTGATCAGCATTGCTCAGGAAGATGTCAAATTTCATAGCTCGTCTGCAATGCAATGACAACAGCAGCTCCACATGATAGAAAGAGCCATAATGCTGAAGCTCACTTACTGTAAGGAAATCTGGTTTCTAAACTCAGCATGTTCGTCTTCTCCAGAACCTAAAGTGTAGTGATGGATTTACATAAGTCAAGCTAAACATCCATCAGCAACTTCATGGCCGATGAGAAAATTTGCCAGAAAGTCTGTCAACAGAACTTGCTTTCTATTCTCAAAGAACGCAGAGTTGAGACAGTCTACTGTAGACTCAAGTTATGGTTTTATCATCTACCAAGAAGATCTTAAAAAAAAAAGTATTTATTTTTTAAAAAATACCCAAATGAAACAATGAGCCCTAAATATAAATGCTTTCTTTCTTTCTTTTTTGAATACTGTAGTAGTTTAAGTGGTATGTACAGTACTACACCAATCACCCATAACATTACTGTAACTATTAGCATTGATTATAAATTGCAGTGAGCTGGTGACAGGATCATGGACACCCAAGGCTCACCCATGCGAATGGGGAACATCAACTGGCACAAAAATCGCCAAAAAAATCAATGCTGGCCATGAGAAAACGGCACAAGAACACATGGTGCACCACAGACCGTTGTCCAGGGGGACAAACAGGCAAAAGAGCCCGAGGCCACCTAATTTTCCAGATTCTAGTCTGATTGCGCACCCTTGGGACAAATGTCAGACAAACGAGTCTGATCTGTAGAGGCTCCACCCCACAACCCACAGCACTCACATGATCTGCCACTAACATCATCACAGCACACACACAAAGGGCCTTGTGGAGCTACACCAGAAGGGGACAGAGCTACACTGGTGGCACAAAGGGAACAAAAAAAAAAACCTTGGCAGTTGTAATGTAAATCGTTTAAATATGGCTGATCAGGGTATGTACAAGAGATGCAACTATAAAGAAATATTCTAAACAGATTACAGGACTATTATTTTACTCATTTTGGTTTATGGCACATGGCTCAGAGGTGCATAGAGACTAAGCTCCCAGTTGGCAGAAACAAACAATAGAAACTGAAAAAAAAAAAAAAGGTTCAGATTTAGAAAGAGAAGACGTCTCTAACATTTGAGACCTGTGATTGACGGGATTCCAGTCAATCTTAGCAACACCCAAGACATCTTGGCCAATCTTGCACTTCACTGATGGATGTGGCACTGCCAGCACTTGAACTCGGCCATAGGGTTATTCCTCATTTTACATTTCTACAGCACTTCTATCATTACTGCAAAAAAAAAAGTCTCCATGTTTATGCTACGCCTTCTTTGGATTTGAATTTGAACGAAGATACAGATGTAGATTTGGAGTGCCAAACCGATACAGTTGTGTGTAGGCCTCTGTGGAGCATGAGGTATTTCGTTAAGGAAACATTTCTCACTCCCCTCCTGTTGAGACTTATATTAATGTGAGCATGCTTTCAATAGCAGTGTAAACTGGAAAGGAATAATCTCTCTTAATTTTTGTCAGACATGTGTGACTCCCCGGCAGTCTCAGTTGGCATTGAATGATACAGAGCTCAGCGCCGCGTTCAGTCAAAAAGGCTAAAACTGACATCATGGCTGGTGCCGGGTCCAAATACAGCACACAGCGTGAAGTTCTAGCTAAGTTTAGCCCGTGATGTCATCATTATTGTGTTTTACAACGAACTACAGTTTCTCTTTTTCAAAATGGATTACGGAGGAGAGGTTGAATAATGTAACTTCCCAAAAAAGTCCAGTTGAGAGTGAGAGGGTGTGTTAAGTATGCACAAAGCATGATGATGATGATGATGATGAAATTTAAATATACAATGTGAACATACAGTCATCATTATACATTTTACAGTATGCACTATACTGTACTGTATTTCAGTAAGTGTGTTTCACTTTTCCTTGGTATTGGTTATTCTTGCATCCTGGAAATCAAATGTCCTTGAAACAGGAATACAGTTACAATAGCCAGTGAATACCAGACTACACTGAAAATACTTGTGTGAGAAAAAAAAATCAAGTATTAAAATTGGCTTATGTGTTTGATTCTTTTAGGACCAGTTACGCCAAACTATCTGTCAAAACTTTTCTATTTGATGTCTACGAATGACCTTTCAACACAAGGTAGAACTAGAAATCCATCATTCTAAATTAAAACAGCTGTAATGGGTTGCCTTAGAATTCCTTTGCCGTAGCCAATCCACGTTCGTTTATGTAGACATATAAGCTATACGTTCACGGTGAATCATGAAGCTCGTATACATCAATGGGCGGCTGCGCCGGGTTCGTCCTCGGGAGGGACGTTTTTTTAAACGCAGAACGCTTTAAAATGTATTAAGAAGAACAAACCAGGAATGTGTTCTGATTGGAAAGAAAAATACAGACTGTTTTGGATTATGTTTGTTAATATGTAAATGAGGCACACTTCTTAGATAACGTCTGCTCCGAAAGAAGCCCGTAATCAATCAAAGTGAAATATCGATGTGAACATCTCACACTTTTCAAAGGAGCACTAATTGTGTGCACTTAATGTGGAATGCTTTCTTTTTGATTCTCGCCAATTTTGAATCATGCGAAATTTTGCATAATGGATGAAAATCGTTAGGAAGGGAAAATATATGATGGGTTGTACTTTAATACTGATGACATTAGTAATCGGCGGCTCCCTGCAAAGCTTCTTCCGCGTATTCCCCTGCCTAATGAAGTGATGGCAGTAAAGAGTAGTTGCAGCTCGGAGAATGGGGAGGAGGAAACTTTTTGCTGCTTCACTCCTCGGTGAGTGTGTGCTTACAGGAAGCGAGTTCTGACCAGGGGCGAGCCTCCTCTTCACCTCCTCTCTGACACATGTGCAGTGAGTACTCAACCTCCTTACCTGTCCTTCATAGCTTGCCGCTCTTACAGCCTGGCCTATCATGCTTCTGACGAATCATAGACACGCTTTGCATTTAAATCTGTCTTCACATCAGACATGGGATGGCATTTCTTTTCAGCGTTTGATAGGTACAAAATTATGAGGCCTTGCTGCTTTTGTGCAACAGGCATGATGTATGATAGCCAAGACATATAAACAGTAGGATGTTTAACTAACAAATATCTGAAAGCATACTGAATCATATTCTTCCTTTTAATATTTATGGCAATGCTGAAAGAAGAAAGAATGCGTTCGAGCTGCAATCAGGAGGAATTTTAATATATATATATATATATATATATATATATATATATATATATATATATATATATATATATATGAATATATTTAAAAGTAATCCTAATAAATGCAACGTTAAAAAAATTTACTCATTTAACACAGATAGGAGAAAGACAGTTAAGTAATCGCGACACGACGATTATCAGCAAAGGATCTAAGTATGTAAATCTAGCTGAGATCATATTGATGGAAATGTTTTCACACACTCTGCTCCAAAATGGTAATTAAATGATATTCGAGTCTGGGGCTATGCTCTCATAGTGACACGTTGTGTTTAGATGTCTCCTGGCACGGCTTGGCCTTGGGGGATTTTTGTTGGGTGATGTAAATGAATATTGGAAATAAGATTATTAGTCAAAAGCAGAACATAGGGGGAACGCGCAGACCTCTTGGCAGATGCGAGCAGGTCGGTGCCTGAAAGCCGTCAGCTTGAAAACTAGAAGATTGGTTGTTTATAGAAGTTGAAATGTTCAGAAGGAACATATCTTCAGGGCTGATCCCAGGAGCCAGGCATAATTAGAACCAAATGGATCAAAATCACCAGAGTGCAGCCCAACATCTCTATATGAAGCTTGGCAAATTGCTTGCCTGTTTTTATCAGCTGCAGTCGCTGGTGCATCCCCTTCACAGCATATATACAGTATAAGTGTGTGTGTGGTGGGTTTGTGTGTGTGTGTGTGTGTGTGTGTGTGTGTGTGTGTGTGTGTGTGTGTGTGTGTGTGTGTGTGTGTGTGTGTGTGTGTGTGTGTGTGTGTGTGTGTGTGTGTGTGTGTGTGGACATTGAGGAGTCGCCCCAAGTTTGAGGCCTAACTGAGCAAATGTTAAAAAATGCACTTGTTAAGCCCAGGTCTGTTTTTGATTACGGTCTTGCAAATGCTCGGTTCTTGTCCTGTTGCCTTCAAGAAACATTACATCATGAAGCAGTGTGCTAAAGTAGAAGGTACTAAAGGGGGGTCTTTTTACTCCTTTTGTCTAGTCAATTGAGCTGAAATTTATGAGCATGCAATCAAGTTCACATAACAAACATGACACACGGGGTTGCTATATTGTTACCGTGATATATTTAAGTGTAACTTTTTACATTACTCATTTTCCTTCATTTTTACTCATATGCAAAAAGCAATACACTCGGAACAATAGAGTACATCACATTTCCTGAAAAATATCCTTTTTTTTTTTTTAATCGACTTGATTGACAGAGTTCAATTTCAAAGTTATTTTTTTTAACTGTATCGTCGGTAATATTTTTGGCGAGCTTTATGAGATTTCGAGTCAATATTTCTCATACGCCTTAGACTAAATAATCCAGAGAAAACTTCATTACTCTACTATTTTATTACAAAGGTGCAGCAGGTGAAATCAGCTAACGTTTCTGCCTAAATAATTGCCTTACACAAATGAAAAGACTACGCGGCTGCTTAAGAGCTACAGACAAAATACCCACTTAATTAATCATCATTTATCAGGAAATGGATACGAGCAGCACATGGGGATCTGCAGAGATCTTCCCTCGCACTTTCCATTTGGGATTGAAGAATATTGTTTCAACACTGCGAATAATTTCTAAAGTAAAACTAAACACATCCATCGACTGTCTTTTTCATTTATTTGTATTTTTTTGTAAGGACAGGTTTACTGAAGGTCAGGTGAGCCTTTTATTCCCTGTCCCTATAATTTCTTTATAAATTGATGTATCAGGTATCTTCTAACAAATATTAGAAGTGAGACAAATAAATGTCTATGTGCATTCACTTGGGATCTCTAGCCTATTGTGGAATATCATCATTTGCACTTGCATGTAAAAAAATCACTCTTCTCTTTACGACCCGTGTGTCATGGAGGGATACCATTTGTCACAGGCGTTTTTTTTGCTCCAGGCAGCACATGCATAACGGACTGCAGAGACACTATGTCATACATCCCCTCCGCTCTCTAGATACGTGGGTTCTAACTCACCGTGGACAGTGTGTAAGCTCTGCTGTCACTGCGCCTGCAGATGAGGTCCGTTATGGGCAAGCAGCCAACGCTAGACACTCTGGTGTTTAACTGAGACGTAGAGTTCTGGTGCTAAGCAAAATATACATTCTCCTAGAACACAATTTACTCATTCTTACTGATTCACTCACAAACCCGAGATCTTGGAAATATACAAATTACAGGGCCTTTACTGAACTTTCTGTGACCTGGTGACTCTCTCTCTCTCTCTCTCTCTCTCTCTCTCTCTCTCTCTCTCTCTCTTTCTCTCCCGTCTGCTATCTATCTATCTATCTATCTATCTATCTATCTATCTATCTATCTAGCTAGCTAGCTAGCTATCTAGCTATATCTTATAGGTATATATAATCCATAAAAATATACCAGATCAATAATTAATAATGGGGCATCAGTGATCTATATATAGTTCTTTAGTGCCACATTCTGAAGTGTTTCATTACTTTTATATGAAGGCAATTTTCCCGTTTTTCTATATATATATATATATATATATACTAAGAAACATCATACATTATTTTTATTCCTAAAATACTTTCCTTGGAACATATGCAAAAACCTAATTCGATACAGTTATCAATTACAGTACTGTGCAAAAGTCTTGATCCACCCTACATTGCTTCATATTAAAGTCAATTCAATGATGTATATTAAATTAATGAAATGGGAACAAATGTTTTATTGCGATAGACTGCAAATTGCCTAAAACTACAATGAAAAAATGGTTGTTTATGTAACAACGTCAGCGGTTACGAGAGTAAAAACTACCTTTATTTCTCCCTGCTACAGTAATGCACTTATCCCAGCTCTTTACTAGAGCTTGGATAACATCAATAGAAAGCTTTCTCAGCACGCCAGAGCCATGAATAGACCAGACTGCATGTTTCAGTCTGACACACTGGCCTTCCAGGAACTCCTTAAATGGCCCAAACATGTGGAAATGACTTGTGGTGAGGTCATGGCTGTATTGGGGATGTGGCAATAACGACCAGCTGAGTTCCTGTAATGTGCAAGTGATGTTTGTGAAGATTGCATGTACTGTACAGTTCCTGCAGTCATTTCTGCAAGTCGTCTCTTCTTCTACCAGTTTTTCATTGATTTTCAAGCATCAGACATTGCACTCACCGAATGTTCACAGAAATGTCTGCAGTGGGCTCTGAGCCACCTCGGATGGGATCGTCATTCACAGACGTACAGCATTCTTTAAAATGTTTGCACCGTTCAAATGTTTTACTGTGGTTAAGAGTCTCTTCAATGTACTGTGCTTAAAGTTTGGGTTTTACAGCTTCATTCACAAGGAATTTCATCTCAAGTCTCGGTTTGACTTGAAGCCGCTCGTGCATAGAAACAAAGATTATTTGCCTACTTGGAACCCATGATTTCTGTTTCCTGCCACATTACGGCATGCACTTGTAATGTCTGCTTTGCTAAACGTGCTAAAAATGTGGCATATATTCTTTCGTGTATTCATTCACCTTTCCGTGAGGATGTCTGTTCAAGCTAATTTTAGCATGTGCACACACAACCTGCTATTTTGGAAAATAATAACACGGCTGCACTATGTAGAAGTCTGTCAGACCTATACCGAGGTGATGAGTCATAACTGATTGAGTAGAGAACAAGCTCCTTTTTCTCCACAAAGAACAAAAAACACAAAACACATTCCTCTTTCACATGCACCCACAGAAACAACCCACTGAAATCGGTTTTGGTCTATTTTGGTCAGCCGCAGATCTTATTTTTAGAAGGAAAAAAAAGTGGTATTGAATTGCAAAGTGATCGAATCACTCCATGAGCTTTCTCTCCAATTTATGATTCATCGGAAATATGTGATGACGTTACGAGTGTTTGTTGTTCTGATCGGGACAGGAACTGACATTTTGTTCCTTGTGAGTGCAATGAGTTTACATAATTTCCTTTAAAAATATAGAACTACAGAATGTCATCAGGCCGTGAGGTGATTTCACAGCCATGTCTCTATTTGACAAGAGTTTCTTTTAATAGAGAAAAAAATTCTAAACATAGTAAAAGTAAAATGAAAACAAAGCAGTCTGCAAATAAAGTATATATAGGAAATATGAACTCATTTCGAAAATCTTGTTTTACTGCCTACCACAAGAGATTCATTAACCACAGTTTCCCTCCACTGTATTAATATTTTTCTACCAAAGGAAAAAAAAATCATTTCGATTTACCACAAATTTACCACAGTCATACTAGCATACATGGCAGCACGGTGGCTTAGTGGTTAGCACTGTCAACTGTGAGTTTGCATGTTCTCCCTGTGCTTGGTAGGTTTCCTCCCACAGCCCAAAGACATGCAGAATAGGCACTTGGCATTGGTATTCCTAAATTGTCCGTGGTGTGTGAATTAGCATGTGAATGTTTGTGTGCCCAGTCTCCCTAAATAGATTACTGGGATATTGTATTCATAGCACACTTTCTATAGGTATTAAAGTATACTAGAGTTTTGTAAGGGATCCTAGATATCATCAACATACGGGACTTAATGAAAGATGAGCTCTTTACCATCTCGTAAACACTGTTCCTGTTATAAAAAGCTAATATAAAAAGTAGAAAGTAGAACAAAGTAGAAAATCTTTGTTTTTAAAAGGATAACTTGCTCATTTTTTACTGTTAAAATATAAGACTGCCAATCAATTTACTCCTCATGTAGGTACTGGTTTACACTCACGGTCAATAGGCACTGCTTGATCACATGAAAAAAAAGAGAGAAAAATGGTGGAAACATTGTATATACAGACCGAATGTAGAATTGGAAAAAAGATTTTTTTTTTCAACTCACTGTTTCTTGTTGGAAAGCTAGTTCGTTAAATGATCAGCTAATTCTTTCATTCAGCCAACAGTTTTGTTCATGTTACTTCACTTTTCCTTGCTTGCCAAAAACAGAACTACTGCTGCATGATTTGATCAAAAATCACATTATGATTATTTTGACAAGTATTAAACGCACCATTTAGCATTCAGTCATCAATCATTCAGGCTAACATCAAATAACAGCACAAGCGATACCATTAAGAGGCTGTTAGCCAATATTGATTTAGCACCTGAAAAGTTATTTGAAAAACTCAAATACATAAATTATTGACAAACTCTACATAAATTCCTGACTATTCATATATTACCTGTAATAAATTAAAGCCTTTTGCGATTAGATAATTGCCCATTATTGGTCCATATTGCTTTTAAAACAATTATATATGTGATTAACTGTGCGGCTCTAAAAGCAAAACAAAACTTTCGATTTTGTCAACAGAACTATTTGCACATAACTAGCTGCACGAAGTACAACCGATCTACTTAGGATTCAAACTCCAAAGCTCTGATGAGACAAATACTTTTATGTTGTGTCCCTCAAGAATCCATGCAATCCAAAACAAAAACAAACTAAAATTTTCAGTGTTTTTGACAGATGATATAGCGTTGAAATAGATTGTGAGTTCAAATCCCGGCTGAGTAGTGCTGTAATGTAATGTAAAAAATACAATCCTGGTTCTGTTTGACCAAACTGTTTTAGACTAAGACTAAGAATGTAAAGTTATGTAATGTACCGTAAATAAAAATATTCAGGTTGCCTGAATTTAAATTTGAACTAAATAATATACTGCATCATGCTGCCTTATTATTTTTTCTCAAGTTATTTTTTTTAAAATGCCAAGACAAACATTCCTCCTGCGTGTATGTGTACAGTGGTGGCCAAAAGTATTAAGACAAAAGTGAAATCCAATGTTTTAATGACATTCCAATTTTTTGACAATCAAAATAATAAGACTAATTTGCTATTTTATGCAATACAACAATCAATATTTAGTATGGGTCCTTTACTCTTCAATTCATCACTTGTTACTTGTTCAATCCATGCCTGCTTGATCGCTTCCTGAAGATCATGTAGAGAAGACTTTTCACTGCGAATGGCTTCTTCACCATTGTCCAACAGTTTTCTATTTTGTTTAGGTCTGGAGTTAACCCAGGTTATGGCTCCAAAAATTTTATATTGTTATCACATAGCCAGCTTTTCACTAAATTTTCTGTTAATTAGCACAACTCTTTAGCCAGATGAGAACTAGTTAATGAAATTGCCTGTTTTGATGATTTCACGGGGAAAACTATAACACATGGCATATATTTTCTCAATAATTTTGGTCACTAGTGCGCTTTAAGCTGGTTTTTCCAAGCCTAGTAGGTTGTTGCCTATGTATAGTTTATGGAACCCATGCCTGCTACACATTCTCAAATAAGGCTTCTCTCAGTTTCTACACCACATTTCACCTTTAAGAGTTAATACAGGGAATAACCTTTAGAACATGCCTGAATGTGTTTTTTTTTTCTTGTATTTTTTAAAACTAGAAACTATTTTTTAATCTGACAAATTTGTTTGGCTTTGACTAAGATCCTTTGTTTGACCTTTTGTGTCATTAGTAAACTTTAAATAGTAAAACTTCCTTAAAGAAACCTTTTGTGAACTTCAAATCTATAGTTTCTTTTAGGGTTCTCGAGGAAGTGTAAACTGACCGGCTATTTCTAGCTAATAATATTTTTTTCTTTCTTTCTTTTTCTTTAAAAAAAAAAAAAAAAAAAACAAGTTTAGGAAGTGAAACTACATGACTAGGGATTTTCTAAGTAGCCTTTTAGTGACTTACACAAACACAGAGTGTGTGCTTTACTTTGACTGTAACCTTATTTTAATCAAGTTATCTAAATTAAATTCAAGCTTAAAAAAGTTTGTTCTTATGTATTTGATCATGTACCTGAAATACATATTGAAACAAGTCTATAGACTGATGGTTTAAAGTAAATGCAAAGCAGAGAGACCTGATAGCACCACTGTAGCGTCTCTCTCTCTCTCTCTCTCTCTCTCTCTCTCTCTTTCTTTCTTTCTTTGTGTGTGCGAGCTATACTGTAGCTCCAGTCCTAGTCCCAGACACAATCCTGTTTTGTACGGTCTTGTGAGTTTTATTCATTGCCTGTTATTGGATTTGTGTTGGAGCCTCATCCACAAACCCTAAGCGAATTTCAGAATGTCAGAATCTATACTTTCCCTAATTTGTTGAACAAAGCACAGTTAATGCTGGTATGCAACCAAACCTTTGTTACTTCATTGTTTATTTACGTACGCTGAGTGATTGCATTCGCCGCACTGCTAATCGTACGTTTAACTGCATAAACAAGCTCTTTAAAGACGTTTGGTTTCAGTCAAGACCTAACAAATGCTGCGCTTCTACTAATAAACACTATTATTTCACTTAATGTGAACAAGACCTGTAGCACGAAGCATGTCGTAAGGCATTTTACAACGATGATTTAATTATTTCGTAATTAGGAGTGGATTATTCAGGTTCACGATGATAAATTCCTGCCCTGTATCACTCTGTTAATGGGGAAAAATTTTAACTCGATGGAAATGTGTTAGAATTACAACAGAAAAATATAATGATTTTTATATACACAGTATATATAATAGTAAAATAAAGGATCTGACCATAGTATTTGTATGGGTATTAAGTTTTCACCCAGAAGTGGACATGACCTAAACCAGACAGATTATATTTGATGAACTTACACACTACACCTCCAGACAGTCCCGAAAATATTGAAAAATGCCAGGAATATGAATACTAGTGCTGTCAGCATGGTGTGTAAATTCTGGCACTGTCAGTTACACAATCTCTGTTATGTCAGTTTTGAAATAGAAAAGGTTATTGTTTGTTTGTTTGTTTGTTTGTTTGTTTTATTCGCATCTGTATTAAGCAAAGAAAACAACTAAGCAGATTTGAAATTACTTCAACTGATTAAAGAACTGCCAAGTACTTTATAAAACCTGAAAGGTTACTGATGAACCATTAACTTAATGAAAGAAATGTGGTCGGGGAAAAAGAAAAAGTCATAATACTTACTTGGAAGATCACTTAAACGCTTGGTGAAGTTGCATTTTAAAAAATATTGATGTAGACCACAGCTATGATGAATAGTGAAAATAAGAGTATTTCTACACAAACAACATCACAGAAATTCACAGGATTGGGAATAAACAGCAGTTTGGCCATAAGAAAACCACTTGTTAGCAGAGGTGGCTAGTAACGAGTTAAACTTACTCTGTTACATTTACTTAAGTAACTTTTTGAAACAAAAAAATACTTCTATAAGTAGTTTTACTACACCAGACTTTTTACTTTTACTTGAGTAGATGTGTGAAGAAGAAACACTACTCTTACTCCACTACATACGACTCCACTCGACTCAGTTACTTTTCTAACCATTTATTCAACACATTAGATATTCTTCATTTTTACCAGAGAAATGCAGCTGGTGGATCTACTGTACCACATGACTGTGTTTCACCAATCAGATGTAGCAACAATAATCACATGACTACGTTTGACCAATCAACTGGAATAACAATTATGCAATAACCACATGTAGTCACATGACCACACACACACATTCTGTTATAGACAGCAAAGGAAACATGTTACGGTTAGTTCGCTGTTTTATTTAATGTTGCAAACTTAACATACAGTATATAATTATTAAATAAGCTAGAGGCTAAAAAAATATATTTCTCTTACATTTGTCCTGCTGGATACAGTTTATGGTTGAGTGAGACCTCTTGTACACATGTTCTAATGTTATTATTTATCTGCTGAGTCATTTGCAGGGCAGCATATCTTACACAGGAAATAGTCTACACTGTTCAAACATACATATGTTACCTACAGTAGGGATTTATTTCAAAAGCATTATATTGTGAAAAAATGAGATTAGGAAATTTGTTTCTTGTTGCTTAATTTGCTATTTGTAAAGATATTTCGTTTTATTCATTCATTTTATTTGATTTGATTTTATTTGATTTATTTGATTATTTGGAAATGTCAGAATTTGTACATTATTTTGTCATTTTGTCTGACTGCTTACATAATTTAAAAGAAAAAACATTAATCGGACATTAAGATGACTCCGTACTTGAATAGTCTTTTCACCAAATACATTTTTCACTCTTACTTGAGTAATATTTTGGATGACTACTTTTTACTTCTACTTGAGTAATATTATTAGTATTACCAGCAAATGTTACTTGAGTAAAATTTTTGGCTACGCTATTCACCTCTGCTTGGTAGTGAGATTACTCACTCACTATCTATACCACTTAATCCCGTATTCAGGGTCACGGGGGGCCTGGAGCCTATCGCAGGAGACTCAGGGCACAAGGCAGGGACAGGGTGCCACACTGGACAGGGTGCCAATACATCGCATGGCACACACCCACTGGCCATTCTGGGAATGCCAATTAACCTAACCTACACGTCTTTGGACTGTTGGAGGAAACCCACCAAGCGCGGGGAGAACATGCAAACTCCATGCACACAGAGACGGGA
>JAAGKR010003199.1:0-77500 GCA_011419295.1 Clarias macrocephalus
GTGTGTGTCTGTGTGTGTGTGTCTGTGTGTGTGTGTGTGTGTGTCTGTGTGTGTCTGTGTGTGTCTGTGTGTGTGTCTGTGTGTGTGTGTCTGTGTGTGTGTGTGTGTGTGTCTGTGTGTCTGTGTGTGTCTGTGTGTGTGTGTGTGTGTCTGTGTGTGTGTGTGTGTGTGTGTCTCTGTGTGTGTGTGTGTGTGTGTCTGTGTGTGTGTCTGTGTGTGTGTGTGTCTGTGTGTGTCTGTGTGTGTGTGTGTGTGTCTGTGTGTGTGTGTCTGTGTGTGTCTGTGTGTGTGTCTGTGTGTGTGTCTGTGTGTGTGTCTGTGTGTGTGTCTGTGTGTGTGTCTGTGTGTGTGTCTGTGTGTGTGTCTGTGTGTGTGTGTGTGTCTGTGTGTGTGTGTGTGTGTGTGTAAGCAGCTGTGGCTTTTAGAGACTCTGTATGCCTTAGAGGGGCACCAGATGGACGTCTTTTTGACCATGTTAAGCAGACCAATAACAAGGAGGCCACTGTGAGGGTTTCAAGGGGAACCAGATAATGAAAGACTACGACCATGGCTCATGTTGAAAGTTGAGCACTATGATTACTGTGTTGTGGTGAAAATACACAAGGGGAATAAATAGACCTGAAACAATGTCTTCTAGAGAACAAATTATTACTGTTTTATGATTTATAATAATAATGACTATTCAAGCATTCTATGCTGACCCTATGACAAAAAAAAAAAACATATTACAATTTTATTAGCATTTCTACACGATATACCAGCAATCCAATTCGATTTGACCAATAATTCAATTATTGATTGATGACCGAGGGAAAAAAAAAGGAAAAAAATGTTTTTTTTTTAAATTGAGTATAAATTTGTTTTTATTTTTTAGGATTGCACAATATCAAGATTATAATGCAATATGATCGTATTGGAGAATATATATAATATACAGTACAGACCAAAAGTTTGGACACACCTTCTCATTTAAAGAGGTTGAATTTGTATTATGGCAAGAAAAAAGCAGCTAAGTGAAGGGAAAAAACGAGTGGCCATCATTACTTTAAGAAATGAAGGTCAGTCAGTCCGAAAAATTGGGAAAACTTTGAAAGTGTCCCTGAGTGCAGTCACAAAAACCATCAAGCGCTACAAAGAAACTGGCTCACATGCGGACCGCCCCAGGAAAGGAAGACCGAGAGTCACCTCTGCTGCGGAGGATAAGTTCATCTGAGTCACCAGCCTCAGAAATCGCAGGTTCACAGCAGCTCAGATCAGAGAGCAGGTCAATGCCACACAGAGTTCTAGCAGCAGACACGTCTCTAGAACAACTGTTCTAGAGGAGACTGTGTGAATTAGGCCTTCATGGTAGAGTATCTGCTAGGAAACCACTGCTGAGGACAGGCAACAAGCAGAAGAGACGCGTTTGGGCGAAAGAACACAAGAAAGAACACAATAAAGAAAACTCTTTGAATGAGAAGGTGTGTCCAAACTTTTGGTCTGTACTGTATATATAGATACAAATAAATAATTGCATCTTTCAATTTGCATCTTATACACACAGGCCCATAAGCGCTTCATTACTGTTCGTTACAAACCTGACTCGATTGTGACCAATGTCCGCAAGTTATCCCCTGAGCATGTTTACAGCGAGTTTCAATAACAGCAGTGCAGCTGTGAACACAACTCAGGACTGGACACACACACCAAGGTTGCGAACCTTAATGAAATACAAATAAAACACCATTACTATGCTTTGCTCATGTTTTTATGACCGTGTGCTTCTGTGATTAATTTTTTTGAGACAACTGTTGCTCATTTCTTATCATTCTAGTTGTGCTTTTTAACCAATTGTTTTCATGACATATGGCAACATCCTTTTGTGTATTTACAGCTGCAACCTATTAAGTATGTGAGATTGTACGCAGGATGCTCTTGTCCTGTGGTGCATCCTAGATATTGCAGGCTGACCGCTGAGGGCGATGTGGTCGGACATATGAGACAGGAACGTGACCAATTTAGGAGGGGATACCATAGTATACCATGAAATCATAGGTTAAGTGGTTACCATGAAAGAGACGTGACTGAACTCAAAAAGTGTAGATCTGAAAATGTTATAACAGTAAACAATATGCTTAACTAGTAAATTTTACTATAAAAAAACTTGAAAATGCCATTTTGACGGGGAAAAAATAGGAAATAGTTCCTGACATTTTCTCTGGTCCTTTGCTATTTCTTTTCCTAATTTTTTCTTTGTAGGTTTCATCATTTGTGTTCCTCTTTGTTTTGACACTCAGCACTGGACTTCACTGTTTAATTTACATGTGAACTATTTGAAGCATCATCATCATGCTTTGCCAGGAACCCTATCATATACATCTACTTCCTCATGTTAAAGCTGACCTTTGCATGAAATTGCCATCTTTCCATTCACAACCTTAATTCCAATTTCAGTCTAAACGACTCGCAAAATATCACAGAAGAAAAAAAGAGCACTTCCGACTCGGTGGAATGCACGATAACTGCAGGCTAACGCACACAAAAAAATAAATTCAGGTGATGCAATAATAAAAGTACAATATCATCAATGATCAAGGCATCAGTTCTTCACAACAATGTAAATATAAATACAGCAGCCTGAAGCCTAAAACGACGCGAGACAACTTGGCTCTTTATAAACTGTGAATTGATTTATTTGACATGATAAATATCCCCCTCCGTGAGCAGACTGAACTGAGAGGGGTGAATAACGGCCCTGCTTTAGATTCAAGTGCACTCACGGCTTACATTTAGACTTAACGAATGTCTGCTACGAACGCGGGCTTGACTGATTGTACGACTACGCTCACGGTGGCACAGTGACAGCAAATCGACTGCTCGTTATCTATGGAAATGCGTATGGAAAAACATGCACGCAGACAAACAAAAGAAACTCATAACTGTGGCTACAGGTATCCTGTCGTCCACAGTGTCTCGTTAACTCTGTACTAGTGTTTGCGGAATCCTCAGAATCTAACACGTCTTATGTTTTTACGTTCCCTCCTTCCTGATCCATAGTGACCTGTAACGTCCATTACTGGACCTCTGTAAATCACATGGCCTTAAAAACAGCAATCATTTCGCCCTGACATGCAGCGTGCTGTCCAACTCCACCAACCCGTTTTCAAAGTGCAGCTGAAATGACACTAAATTAGGTTTTGTTCGGCATGAAGTAGCAAATCAATAGATGTGCATATAAACAAAAATCAAAGTGAACAATTTGGGTGCTTTCTGGCTTCAAAAGCATGACTCAGCATATAATAATAATAATAATAATAATCGGGCCACCTGGTCGGCAGAGAAGGTTCCAGAACGGCCAAACTGCACGACCAGCATCTTAAGCTTTGTTAGCTTTGTTCATTTACTCTTTGTGTTTGCTGAATAGACATAAGAACCCATATGGTGCAACATTTGTTTCTGGAGAGTGAAAATTAAAGAACGCAGCAAAAAAAAAAAAAAAATTTTTTTTCACAGGAATGCTCAGATAACGATTCCTGTGCCAGCACTGCGGCTCAAGCGCTCATTCCCATATTTGAGAAAAACACTCACTCAGTTATCATGTGACGCTGTGTGATGTCATCCTGATGTACGTTGCGACTCATATCACGTGAGAAGCTATTCATCTAGATGTATCTGACGTTAAATGACTACTGATGAAACAAAGACTTAAAATGTATAACGATCTAATGTAATTGCACTGTTTAAACACCAGAGGGCCCAACCTCCACAAAAGCATGAATGTGATGATATGATCACTTTCATGCGTGGAGAGCCTGCACTATTACCAGGAATGATCTGCACAAAGGAGTTGCTTTATGGGGTAAATGTTTAATCTACCATGTTGTAACTTTTTAAAATGAGCGCTTCGGTAGCTTTAAAAGAGAGAACAGATCACGCTGCTGTAATCCACAGTGCACGAGAAGGAGTTCATCTTAGTGTGAAGCTCTGAAATGTATCATAACCAAAGTGCATCATTAGACTCCTATTAATGACGCAAATGAAAAACGACTACAGTCAAGAAAAACGATTACAGTATTGTACTTCAGTAGAAGCCACCATAGGTGTAATAAGTATAAGGTGCATATAAGGTAAATTTCAAACACAAATGCACAGTAAAAACAACTAAAAGTCTTATCATCTCTAATGCTAATAAAATGCTAATGATTTCCATTGCATCATGTCTCTACAAGCCTCAGCAGGAGGTCGCTGGTTTCCTCATCGTCTCACGACAGTCTTGTCTTGTGTTTGTGCGAGATTATCTGATGGACAGAAGGTCATATTATAAATGGGTCTGGAGGGTGGATTAAAATCAGACTCATTACTGATCATCTGCTTCATCTATAAGCTACTTTACCCTGAAGGTTAGGACGCATCACTCACTAAACAACGAAAATCTGAATGAAACTAATAATCCAAAAACAGATAATGGTTGATGCATTCTTACATAGCGTACTCTAGGAGCGATAAACAGAATCACACTTCTCTGTAAGCAGAGATATTTTTAAAGCCACAGGGTAAAGCATTTCCATTCCAAGCCAACTGCTGCATTAGCTATGTGATAACTGCTGAAGCATTCTCACTATGTACACTACATGTGCAAGTAAATCCTCTTTAAAAGGTTAACAGGTTCTTCTATTTTAAAAAATAAAATCAGATTAAAACTAAACAAAAGAAAGTGGTTTATGCAAAATAGATGCTCATGATCATACCAAACGGATTTCTTTAAAATAAAAGCTTTAAATATTCATCTGTACTCAACTGCCTTAAAGACGAAATCCTAAAGACTCAAACGTTAAATAATTTACTAAAAGCATTCCAAGCTGGAACCTTAATGCCTGAGCAATTCAATCAAATTGTCCCTGAGGGGTCTGGGGAACGCTTCACCCGTGGCACTGAAGTGTAAACAGGGTCCCTTTGCTGAGTGAGCTCATACTCCAGCATGCGCATGCATACAGAGAAACAACCTCAGGGACTCCTCCAAGTGCATTCGTGGAAAGGCAGAGGTCAGATATAGCCCTGTGCTTTGCTGTTCCTGGACATCTGATGCCATTTTGTTCCTGGCCCTCAGAAAGGAATTCCACCTTGCTGAGAAGTTGGGAGGGTAAGGACGCTCGGTATACGCCTGTGTCCAGGAAGAACCTGTACACTAACAACCAGTTTAACCCTAACGTTATTTAACGTTATATTTAATAATCCGAAATGTATAATGTTTACATATGTTTATAGCGGCATGACAGGAAACTGAAAGGAGCACTACAGCCTCGATAAATCTCTGAGCCTGCTGGCCGTAGACAAAACTAATTTATTTGTTGCTATAGTAAGACAAATGATGTTCAGGTCAAACCAGGACTTGTGATTTCAAATTAACATTTATAGAAGACTTCAACCATAGTACGGTGATAAGGGTCTTCACTGCAACAAAACATCTGAATGTTTAAAAGAAGGCTGTGAATGACCAGCCCACTGAAGTTGTTCATGATAATATTCAGCGAGTGGAACGCCTGATCCATGGAAATTGACAGATAACTTGTCATCAACTTGCGGAAGTGGAAAACCTTCTACCTTGATGATATCCAAACACTAGTTAAACACTGGGATGAGTACATTAGTGTAGCAGGGGATTATATAGAGAAATAAAAGGCAGTTTTTACTCTTACAACCGTGTCCTGTTATTCTGAGCAATTAAAAGTCCCGATTTGACTTGAACGACGCTCGCAGCATATTAAAAAAAACTAATGAATGAGAAAGCAAGCACTACTTGTCAGAATAAACACCTCAGACTGATCAGAATAAAGAATTTAACAGCACTATGGTATAGAGACTTTTTAATAGATAAAGATTTAATTAATTGTTGTTGATGCCATATTTAGGACTGAAATTCTGGCACAAATGTAACTCAAGGTGAAAGATGAAATGATCTTACCTCAAAGAAGAATACAAATACTGTAACGTTGGTAACAGAATGTGGTCTTTACATCCTACTAATAACGGTCTACTTTAATGATGAGCAAACGTACAAATTCGTGACAAAATTTAAATGTCAAGATTTCTCATACACAACTCATGTCCTGTACAGATCAAGACTTTTCACAAGGATGACTGTTTTCATTTTGAAAAACTACCTAGGTATGTTATGGGACATCTAAGAAGTTAATCTACAGGGCAGCATGAGAGTAAAGATCTGATGTACTGCTGCTTGTTAAAGACTGGACACCTTTATCTGGAATCACCTGACATTTATCTCATTTATACAGCTGAGCAGTTGGGAGTTAAAGGTCTTGTTCAAGGGCTGGGCAGTGGCAGTGCTGGGATTTGAACTCCTGACCTGACCTCATTGATCAGGAGAGCAACCGCTGACCTGTATTAACCTCAGTAAAGTGTACCAGTGTGTTTGATTATCAGTTAGTACCATACTCAGTCTAGCTTAAATACTCTTCTGCATTTGAGATTAAAATTGTTCCTGTTTAAACACAGTATACACATCTGTTTATACAGAGGTTTCCTTTGTGCGCAGGAGGATAAAGTGTCAATATTACCAAGGAAACACTTTCTCAAAAACAAAGACAGTGACCTTGTCCTTACATCTACTGTACCTCAGCACCAGACAATCTCACAACATGATTTAACAAAACCATCCAGGATTAAAACAACACAGTAAATAGTATCAATAATAATAATAATTAATAATAATATTTTAAGAATAAGACATTCAGTTCAACACATCCTTCGATATTGTCTAAGAGCACTGATCCATAACGGTGTCCACCCACTCGATAATCCTTTACTGCTGTCCCTCACAGGAAAGAAGGTCTGAAAGTCGATTGTAAATCAGCGAGCACGTCGAGAACCATCAGCGGTTTGCTCGCGATCGTTCGACATAAATGAAATGAACTGCAGCTCCGCAGAGATTTACGCACCTCTTAATTCGGTTGTGTGCTAATAACAGTGTAATAAAGCACATTTGGCGGGCTACTTGTCATGCTGTGCGCATTGCCCACAGATCGCCGGAGGTGTTCCACACTGTACACAGCAGACTGTAAAGGTGTGCACAAATCAACACATAAAAACTCACTGCAGGTTTAACAAGGCCTCTGACAGGGGGCAGAAAGCCGAGGCCAGATATGAGAGTGTACGAGCCGTATCTGTCTCGAGCAGCATCCAGATTTCAACATCATTTATACTACTGTGTTTTTATTGAGGGTGAAAGATAACAGCGTATTGTCTGCTGCCTGGTGCCACTGTATCAAAGGTTATACAGGCTCAGGACAATTACGTTTCTCCACTATGAACTCTATGTGGTTAAAGCACACTCTCGTTAATTTAACTCATCACTCTTGGCTTTAATTATCTCTGTCTCTCACTCTGAGGGAGAGAGAGAGCAAGAGACGGATGCAGAAACAGTCTCCCTCTCTCTCCCCTCCAGTCTCTGGCGCTCTGTCTCCGTTTCTCTCTCCCCTGTCGCTCTCTCTCTCAGTTTCTCTCTCTCACCTGTCGCGCTCTCTCACTCTATCAGTTTCTCCCTCTTCCCCGGTCACTCTCTCTCCACCAGTCTTCGTCTCTCTCCCTCCCTATCTCCCCCTCTCTCTCTCTGTCACTCTAGAGACACTAATAACACTAGACACTAAGCAAGTCCCTCATCCTCACTCTAGCAAGCTCTCAGTTTATCATTTTCTCTATCCCCCCTTATACCTTTCTCCATCTCTCTGTCTCCCTCTCTCTCACCCCCCACACACTCTCTTATTAAAGCATGTACCATTAGTGTTTTACACAGATCTCCAAACCTATATTTTATCAGATACACCACCGTAATTTGTGTCCTAACACCACTTTAATTCGTCACGCACACAGAGCACTCTTCCTCTCTGAAGTGGTCATGTTACCCTCCTGTCACACCACCTTAGAGCCACCTTAAGGACCAACACATTTAAAAGCACAGAACCGCTCGCGTCCCACTGCTCCGCTCTGCATTCTGTGGAGCATTTACATTCACTCCTTTCCCTTTCCATTACACTGTTCCTCAAAACCAAGACATGCTCCATGCTGTCATGAGGAAGGTTATTGTGCAATCAGGAAGTGACCTTTGTACAGAGTAACTCTAGACACGTGACACACACAAACACACTCACGTGGAGCACAAGCACAAACATTTAAATAAAGCGTTCACTCTGTATAGTTTAAGAACTTAATTTTGCACACACCCAAAAAACAAATCTAGACTGTACAATCAAACAGTAAGAAAAACATTCTTCCCTAATACACTGAAGGTTTCTCTACTTTTAAGAAACCCTCATTAAATAAAAGAAAAAGAAGCAAGCAAATGAAAATCCCAACACTCCTTCATCTTTTCCAGAGCATAAACCATGAAGCATGATTAGATCACATCCGCTCTTTGTTCAGAAGTGAAAAATGTTATAGCTGTTACTGTCCTGTCAGCTTTGCTTGCCTAGTGACCTACATTAATCCATTAGTCATGGCCTACATGAAATGCAATATGCTTAATCTCATATGCAGGTTAAGTGTACAAGCTCTGAAACAAGCACGGTGTAATCCGACTGACCGACCGTCAAAATCGAATGGATAAAGATGACAGCCGATGAGAGCAATAAGAGATGAAGAGTAGCACATCCACTGGGGTTACTGCAATAATAATAATAATGGGGTAGAAGACTGAGATTAAAACGTTCCACATAAGTACTCAGGTGAAACCCTTTGCTATAAACATCTACAGCTGCAGAACAAACAGCACCTACACGGCTCACGTGATCGTGCGCATGAGGGCTGAAGAAGACTAAAATGCGTCCACTTGTTTTCCTCTGACAGAGCAGAGCATTTTGGCACAGAATCCAATTCAAGACTCATGCATATGGAGAGGCTTTTATGCAAAGCACGTCTCCACAGCTAACGATAAGTCTGTGGCTAAAACAAATCACCTGGCCACTTCAGCGGGACGGGAGAACCACGGGCCTGCATGTAAATAAGAAAGCACGGAGCGGCAACAAAAAAGAAAAAAAAAAAAAAACATAATTCCGACGTTGTTTACGCTTGAAATGACTCCATATGTACGTTTACTGGGAATAGGACAAGAACAGCACATTACAACTAACATCACGATTAATAACTAATCAGAAATTAGCAGTAGTTAAATTTTCATAAGAAATCATGAGAACATCTGGAGCCTCTTATTACAATGACACAACTAATCGTATAATTAACCTGCAGCCTACAATTCTGTACTAATCAGATGTATTGCTTAATTTTATCAAAGCATGTGCACTTCATAAGGTTGGTATAACAGCTCTGTAAATAGCTACTATACTGCTTTATCTGCAAAAAAGACTTAAGAAGCTGCCACTCCTGATTCCAATGGTGTAATCAGTTTATCTTGACCTTTACCTGACTCTGAAGTATGGTTTTTGAATGAATGGAATAAAAACACACCTGTAGACACACCTGCCTTAGTGTACATAAGACTGGACTCGCTCTCACTCATTTTCTATACTGCTCATTCCTGTACAGGTCTGCTTAAACTAAACTCTCTGAGCTCATTCTGAACAAACAGGTGCACTGCTTCATAGTGACAGCCGGACGATGCTTTGCTTAGATTGATGTCCAAGATAAAATGCTGAACTTAACTTACTATGCTATTTAACTTAGAAGATGGTGGTCTGAACTCAACCTGTAAGAGTCAGCGTCATAGATAGATTTAAAAGTGCATTAAGTAAGATTATTAATTTTTATTTATTTATTTATTTATTTTTTACATTAGGTTAGATTAGGTTATAAAGCATTAAGTAGGAGGATTTGAATATTTTATACCTTCAACCTGCCCCGCTAAATTAAACATTAAATCTAAACACAAATACACAATCTGGATCAGAAGTCAAGTTTATAAACAATTTAACAGGGAAAGCCAAACGAAAAAATGACTTCTGAACCTTTAACCAACTAATATTGATTTATCTAGTGCAAATAATAATATAAACTCTTTAAAGGAGTGATGCTTTATTTAATGTTGACAGTGCGAGGGGGCCACGTTGGCATGTGCTGATCTCGGGGTCGAACACATCTTTCCAACTTTCCTAGTAGAAATTAAAAGTTTGCAATTCCAAGTTTTCATACTGAGAGTGACGAGCTTTAGTCATAAACACCTAGATATTTGATACATACAACCTTGCAGTTAAAACTAAAAATACTTCTTCTACAGTAAATTACATACCTTACAATTAACATAAATCTTAACAACAAAACCTATTTTAAAATTTTAAAACATCAATAAACAACTCAATTGAGACTTCTAGTTAAATGATTCAATCTGCTGAATTTTTTGTTTTTTTGTGGCCCCCTTCGACTCTGAACTTTGGGTTCATTTTTATGCATGTTTGAAAGAAGGAACTCCACAGTTCCACATCTCAATAGCTCTAACTGTCCCTGTTCCAGATCAGAAAAGAACTTTCCATCATTAATTCAGTGAGTCCTAACACTCACTGTACAGTTAGGACTTACCGCATAAGTTCCGGCTGCTTGGGCAATAAATTTACAGCAGATAAAGAGACATGGAAGGAAATGTACTTTACTTTTCTGGTGAACAAACATTAGGCTCTTGGTATAACGATTCCTGGAAGAGCAGGAACACCAGGACTCTGAGACGGGATCACAGAACAAACTTTCTTACGCAAACTCAGATGTTTTGCTGAATACCGAGAACTCACTGTGACAAAGCCATTTAGTTGTGTACATGCACAGGCCCAGCCTGCTTCACAGCATGCCTCATAAACCTGGAGGGACAGGTTTGACAGTTTGTTAAACTAAATTTCCCCAAAGCTCTGACAGTGTGAAATGTCCTGCTGGGTGCGTGCCATGAACGCATCAAAATGTTCAGAGAAGTCCTAAACCATACACTAATCATTCTGAAAAGAACTATTTTATAACTCCGGTTAGAGAAGGATCTTAGTGATGTAAAGCAACGGCAGGACCTTGATCTGCATCTGAAGATGGGGGTGTGGCCTAAACCAGAAGGGATTTCCCCTGGAAAACCATATAAAACAGTGCTTTGTTAAAACTTAGAAGTCAATATGGTGTATGAATTTGGGCTCAAACACCATTTAACCACCGCCGTGGCCATGATACATGGGACCGCAACACCTTCATGTCAGAGCCAAATGAATGAGGTCTTTGTACTGTGAGCTTCGTACTCATGCTTTCATCCCATGAACATTAAATCTTCCACTCACATGAATTTGGTTGCGTCCTGTGAGATTTCGTCTCCACGAAATATGACTTGTGAACCGTTTTGCCAAGAAAAACATACAAAAGAAAAAGAGAAGCATAGCATGCCTCCTATTTGTAGCTGTTTAGAACAAATTACCAGTTTAAATCTGGCTTAGGGTTGGCAGATACTGTACATCACATCGAAATACATTTCTATGATAAAAAATATGCATCACCTTAGTTTTGCTAGCAAACTGTAGTGAGTTTAATGATCATTTAAGTCTCCACAAACTACTCTGAATACAAACATCTATGTTTAATCAAATGTTTAATCTTAAAGCTTTGAACCAGTACAAACCCTTAACAACAAAATGCACGTTTATTTTTAAAGGAACCACATCTGCTTATAAACCTCTCTTACATCGTTTACATTATTTAACACTCCTCGCCATCATGGCGTCTCGGAGCTAGCCGTACAATCTGCTTTCCATGTGGACCGTTATATAGCTTGCACACAAAGAAGGAAATAAGAGAAGAGAAATGGGGTTGCGGTGCAGGTGAACAGAGAAAGCCAAACAGTGCGGGCAGGTACGACACCTGTAGCGTGACCGTCAAACGCGCAAATGCAAACAAGTCCACGTCCAGCACCTGTCACTGAACACTGCAGCCTGTTTAAACTTTCATCACCCTGCTCAGTTTGCTGAGGATCTATTACTAACCCTGAGAGTCAGTAGGGCGTCTGCTTTTTCTACTGTACTGAGATACTGTTACACCTGGCCCAGTCTGACCACACATACCCACATAGTGGGCTCTGCAGAAAAACATGGATGGAAATAAAATAATAAAAACACCTTGTGGTGGTGTTTTTAGTTGTTATGATTACATGGAATCATTGCTGGTTAGGCTGGTGATTACTGAGCTGCACAAACATCCAAACCACATGTGAGGAATGAGAACATGATATGGGGTCCTGTTATAAGTAAAAATATTCATGATGTTATGGTGTGCTTTGACCAGACATGAAGTGACATTACTGTTGCCGCCCAAAAATGCCAGTGAAGAAGTGTTTTATTCCTTTTATCACTCTACAAAAACTATGAATTATGAATTAACCGACTCAAGTTACCCCTTTTGTCCGTTTAAGGTTACACTTCCTGTCATGAAATGTCTAAAGAGCAAGCTATATCCTGGATGATATGACAGAAATATATTTGTTCCAGTGAAGTGAATACAAAGATATGTATACATTTGATATAATGATATATATCAGAAAATTTTACATGATACTGTAATACTACAATATCCACATTACATCATTATATCCCCTAGGTCTACATATCACAGCACCTACCTAAAACATTTATTTTTTACAAAATGTCTTATTTGTTCGGATCAATGATTAACTGCCTAATGAAGACACATACTGATAACTCAATTGCGAAACCAACAAAGGTTAAAGCAGATGATGATGTGTGGTTGTGTGATGCCCGTCCCTCACCTCATTCTGTGTGCAGTCTGACTCAGAGCTGCTCGGACTCATGGTGTCCTGGCTGTCTGAGATGGAGTCGCTGGTGCTACTGCTGGTACTGGTGCTGGTGCTGGTGCTGTTGCACACTCGGTGCCTCAGGACGAATGACGGGCATTCGCCCTCCTCCCTCGGCTGCGCTCCGTCCAGCTTGTCTCCTGAAGTTTACACTCTTTCCCGTACACCTGAAAGATTTTTGTCCAGACAGTCTTCACTTGCTCCGTGTACCACGGGGGACCTGAGAACCTGAGAAATGTGATACCAATAGAGCGTTAAAGAATGCACAGTGTGTGTTTTTTTTTTCTTTAATGAGTTATTAATGCTCCAGCAGTTAAACATCTCATTATATTGTACACCAGAGTGACTATGAACCTTAAGAGTCAGTGAAAAATTGTGTACTCGAAGGAAAGCAATACTCAAAAGTGTACTGTAAGCAATGTACAGAGGGGTAACATAAAGGGGAAAATGCTGAATAAATGAGTAGAGAAGCAAAGAAATGGTGTAAGCCAGATATCTATCGAGGATTGATTACGATATTATCTATAATGGCTTTGTATTAGGAAAAGAAATAATAAACCTAAATCACTTTCTACATGAAGTTTCAGGAAGATAATTTGAAGAAATTTTTAAGAATATAAATAAATGAATGCACCCCAGTTTAAACTTTTAAGTTGTAGAGTTGCAAGTTTAAAACAAAAGCGTACAACTGTGTAAATTTTCTAATGTGCTCCTTAATTAACTTTTAAATTCCAAAAAAAACAAACATCCAAACCTCCATGTACCTTATGACACAATAAATTAAGCAATTAACATTATAAATATGCTAATAGCTAGAGATGGACAGATGGGTGTTTGTTTTTGGGACACAGATGCCAAATGCTAAAGGTTTCAATACAAGCACTGACCAAAGTGGAAAAGGCACGCACTAGACTAACAGATGATGGACAGTTTTTTTGGCGACGGGATGTGATAGAACTTTTATAAAGAGTTTTCAGCATAACATTCAGAGGGTGTTGCCAAGTTGATCACTTAACAACAATCTCTGGACGTTCGGGAGCTGCAGGAAGGCGGCAGTCTTCCTCTGATCCGAGGGACCAAATCAACAACTTCAACAACAACAGACTACAATACTGGGTATACATCAGAGAGAGGAATTTTAGTGACAAAAGACAAGCAAATACTGCTGGGAATAGCAGGAAGTCCAAACAGACGGTGTCACTGACAGATCCTAGGGGGACTACTCCCAAAACACTAAAACAAAAAAAAAGGGAAAACAAAAATAGAAGAGCACATGTCCAAACTAGGAGATGCAAGGACTCCTATCCTTAAATAGTCCAATAACTTAACTTTTATTTTTATTTGAATTTCTTTTAAGTTTATTTTTTTTAAAGACAGAAAACAAAATGCGAAAGCTTTTCTAAACACAAGGTTAAAAAAAAACAAAGGATGTTTTAAAGCGGTTTACAGTTTTGCATCAGAAGCTTAACTAAACAACCTGCTAAAGTACGTGCAGAACTGTTTAAAGAAGAACGAGTACATTACACCATATCTCAGTGTGATAATCACATCGGAAGGCACCTGTCTGCCAAGTTTTTAATTCTCCCCTGGCCAGCCTTGTGCAATGCCAATCGCGCAATGCAAAACCTTTCACATGGCCATTTGAGGTAAAGCATTTCTAACACTCTGACTAAAGGTCAAGGGCTGAGGAATTATTCAATCCAAAATCCTGGCTTAACCTTCTCTCCACATTAATGAACTGGTCCAGAAAAATGCATTGCCAGAAAAAAAAATGCGCTTCTAAAGGAGGAAGTGGATGTTGAATCGGTGCTCATTTCGTCCTCATGATTGAAGCCACAGCTGCAAGTAAGTATGTCAGGATGTTCCCATCTTACTCACTCGAAATTTACTCTCATTCTAACTCAAAAGCATGACCGCAGCTGCTGACTAAAAAAAGACGTCTGGCCTTTGTACAAATTTTTCTGGTGTGTCGTGGCACTTGTCCTAGCCAGTAAAATAAACCGAGATCAACATCGTGCCAGCACTGCCTTCCAAACTAACCGCTGATCAGAAGGGGCTAAAGAAGGTCACATATGCTTATCAAGCACGTGCTCAACAAGCTCTACAATAAGAGAAAAGGTTATGCAGTAAAAAAAAAGGCACTTAACTTATGAGTCAATCTAAGGAAAATCTGTGCTACAGTTGCCTGAAGAACAAGGTCTAGGGTGAATGATCAGCGGTCAACAGGATAACTAGCCAATCGTGGCAAGGACTCCAATATGGCAAAAACAGTGGTACTTTTTCCCCATGGTGCAACACCCGGAGGAACAAATAGCTGGTAGTTTATCAATATTTATAAAGCTATAGCTAGGTAAGGGACAAAAGTACAGGTTGTCGCCGAGCTGTGAATGAAGTCCATTCCGGAAGCACATCCATAAGCCCGATTTGTCCTTAAGTCCGACAAAGTGAATTTTGTACGCCTCTGACACAAATATACAATGTAAGGCACATCACTCCACTTAACTAAATCTCTGTCCCCTTTCCCCACATTGCCATCATGTGGTCAAAAAAAACAGTGAGGCACTCAACGCGAACACGCATACGGACTTTGAAAATTTTATACATTCACTGACACAATGAAAATATTGGCTATAATTGTAAATATATCTGGTGCATTGCAGTTTCTATTTTTTGTATAATACAAGTGAGCAATTACGGAAGTGGAACCACGGTCCGTTTGTATCTGCGGAAATTCGTAACTCGAATGCTCGTAAGTCGGGGACTACCTGTAATGGTGTACAGACTTGTAAGTTACTATCCTTTTCTGTCACTGAGAATGTTTAAATCCAGTAATCCAATATAACAAGAAGATAGTCATTAGGAAAGCCTCCTTACACAAGCCGTGGAGGTGTCTCATACAGAATGCAACCACAAGAGCTTTTCTAATACGGTTTCCAGCACAATTAGAGCAAATGGCAACTGACCTAAAACTTTGCAGAGACTAATAAATTTTTAATGCTTTGTAGGAGATACAAGAAACTCCACATGAATGACCTTAACCTCAATGAGGGTTAGAACAATCGACAGAGCTTTCAGTTATTATTGTTTGTGATCTCGGAATTTGCTGCTGTGGCCCTGAAAGGTTAATCTATTGAGTACACTTACTTTTAATGATGTGTACATGTACACAAAATGGCTGCGAATACAAACATAAATAAGATACCACCACCATGTTTACGTGTCCCAAGTCTATACAGGTTCCTTACTACGCTTTAGTCTTTCACAACTTCACATGTAGCCTTTAAGCCTACTGAAAGCGATTCTCTGAATTTGCTTGATTGAAAACTTTTCCGTGTAAAGTCAGAGCTGTGGATTTGAGACACAGCTCATGACAACAGTCAAGATGTTCTTCTTAAAGAAGAAAATTGGTAAGCGGGTACGTGAACGATACTGTTTGCATTGATGCTGCTTCTGAAACTCTAAAGCAGAACTAACAGACTCAAAATGCTCCCACCCCTGTAGCAAGCCTGCAGTCTTCACTGCCCTTACTCCTCTGGTCCAGACAAAGTGGCCCTATTCCACCTTTCAGGAAACACGTGGCGCTCTGACAGGGTCAATTAGAAACTAAAGAGCATGGAGTGGAAAAGTGTGTGTGTGTGTGTGTGTGTGTGTGTGTGTGTGTGTGTGTGTGTGTGTGTGTGTGTGTGCGCGCGCTGCTGAATGAGTGATCATCAAGTGGTGAGAAGCAGCCTCTCTGCTCAAGCCAAGTACCTCACTTAACCTTTGTTTCAATTCGAAGGATTGGTAATGACTGAGGGGAGCAAAGTTATGAGTTAGTAGGTTACTGATAGAAATCAAAACTGGCTCTATGTAGATAAATGGATTCAGAAGTGCTAGTGTGACTGCAGTATAAAGTTTAGGCACTTCAAACATTTGCTAAACAGAAAAGTAATGACATAATAAGTATGTACATCTCCTTTAAAAGCCTGTTAAAATAATTAGTATGTAAGTTTTGTCATTTTAATAGAAGTTTAAACCCATTTTAAATATGTATTGATATGTAATTAAATGTATGTTTTTCATAAAGAGCTCACACAGAACAAAATTAAAACAGGCAATATGTTTGTTTGTTATTAAAAAGCAATCATGTGAGGCACTAAACACTACTTTAACTCAACCATGAATATGTACAGCAAACATTTCTGTAAAGTGATCAATTTCATAATAAGGGAGTTTGCTATGTCTTAATAAACATTACTCAACATTTCAGACTCCTGATCTAACACTAACACTAAAGCGATAAAAGACTTCATTGTATTGAGAAAATCCCAAAAGACTAGCAAAATCCTTTGTGTGACCAGACGTCAGTGGTGCAAGCGAACGACGTCCCGCATAACTACTAGGCCAAACAGTTTTTTTTTCAGCATGGTGGAAAGAGATAGATAGGGCTTGGGGGGGGGGTTTGAGTCTGGAGAACAAACCGGCAAACCCTAGTAATCCGGAAAAAGCAGATCTTGGAGATTTATGTGTCGTATGACTTGCAGACCCACTGAGTGATCCAATCTAAAGGAGTTTTTGTCTCTGGGTTATAAGAGCAGACTGTAATGATTGACAGTGCTCTGCTGACGGACAGGGAGCACAGGAAAAGCAGGTTCTCTGCATGCACGGGAGTGAAATATGAAACTGAAGGAAGGGGGTGCCAATTACAGCAGTGAGAGTGGGGTTGCGAAAGAGATGGTTGCTGTTTAGTCAGGAGTCGTACTGGCTGGAGTCTTCGTGTCCTACTCGACGCCTCTTTCACGCTGCATTGTTGTAATGTCGAGAGAGAAAGACAGACAAGAAACTACTCTACATTCTAATGTAGATGATCCATCATCTACGTTCTTTTAGACGGAACAGTCGAGTCTGCTTGATAATGTTTCATCCATGAATTAGGTGTTATGCAGCATGACTAACCCTATTACCGCTTGCATTTGTTTCCGCCCCAGACCACAGATTAAAATTTCCCATTTATGAGTATGAGTTCCAGTTTCTGATACTGTTTTCTGAGGAATTACTACACACAGTGCCACTGAGGGAGGGGAAAAAATAAATAATAAAAGGTGCCTCGGTGTACATCTTTTGTTTGCAAAAGCGCCAAGTAAATATGAGGACAAACTGTACGACACTGTGTTTACTACAGGTGCCATAACGACTTGACATCATTGGCTGAAATTCGGGTCTTGGGTTTCCAATTAGGAATTCCAACCTGATGGGTTGTTTTTTTTCAGTCTTGTCTTGTTCAACAAAAGTCAAAGTTATGATACTATCACTGCAGCAACCTTTCTTTGTTCAGATGCTGTTACAAACATGTTACTCTGCTGCCGGTCTGAGCACGCTCAAAACGATGGCTATCAAACCCAGGAAAAACATGCCAACGCTGTGCCCAAGCAGTGTAATAAATGAATTAAATGACATTGTCCAATGATCTTGACTTTTTAGACAAACCTCATTGCAATTTTCGTAACGCTACTATTCCTAACTATCACTCCTTGTGTTTTTTTTCTTTATTCCTGTGTGTATAATTCCACCGTTAGCGTGCAGGGTGTTAGCCATTTCATCAGAACTTAGAAAAGATGAGATGTGAAATGCTTTCAGCGCGATTCCTTTTGTTTCGTAAGACTTGAAACTTTTGGGTGAAACCTGGACGTGTGCATTTATCTTCTGCCTTTTTCAGTTTCTATTCCGTGAAAACGTTGCGTATCTGCAATGCAGTGCAAATTTCAACCATGTTTTTCTTTACTAAAGTTGAATAAACATTTTACTATAATCACAACAGGATGAGATAAATTGTTCTCAATGTGTTTAAACATCCAATAAAATAATCACATGGAATTGTTGTTTATTAAAAAATTTACATGACTACAAATAGACTAGAGCAGCAGAGTTAATGTTAAAATATAACATTTTCACATTTTTAAATATTTGAAATCTGCATACCAGTGCATGTGTTGTTGTTTTTTTTTTTTTTATATTTTGAGTTCTTTGGTAAACAATTCAGTTGACTATTTATGTGACACTGATGTACTGCTTGGAAATTGTTACTAAACCTATATCTCTTGACACATACTGAAAGAATTGTGATATACATATGATATTGCTCTAACCTAAACAAATATTCATCTATAATTTAATATCAAGTGGCAGATTGCTCCAAGTGTTGGTCCTTGCTGGAAGATTTCAATTGAGTGTTTCAGAAACTACAAATTGAGTGAAAATAAAATACAAAACTGACTTAACCCTGACCATGAACATTCACACACAACCAGAACTGGATTACTCACACAAGCAGCAGAACCACAATAAGGTTACCTCGTCCTTCCCTCCCCCTTCGTGAGCACCAACGTCATACAAGGTGGTCAAATGCTCCATTTGCTCTGACGCATGTCCAACACACACACACACACACGCATGCCTGTCCAAGGTCAAAATGCACCCTCTACCTCCGACATGAACTCCTAATCACAGTGTGTGTAATGACCTGGACCACCATCAGCCCTACAACAACGATGAAAACGACGACAACAACAACAACATACACAGCATGGAGCACTACGGAGTCAATCTCCTTGGCAACACTATGACATCGTATGGAATTATGGGACGTTAGGCATTGCGCTGTTAGACAACTGCGCAGAGAACAGAGAGGCTGCGCTTTAGTCGCTCACGCTGTTGTACAGATTTGAGGCATTTCTGTTGCAACGAGAACGCAAACAGACTCTTTTCATCACCTGTCCATCTGTCTCTCTGTCTAGCAGCACACTTCTCTGAATCAATAAGGCATACAAATATAAAAAAAATACAGATGGTACTAATGACGTTTCTTTTTTTTTGAAGACATAAATCAGCGTTTCATTTATTACTGATTTTTTATTGATTAATTATAGTCTTATAAAATTTATCTTCATTTTTCAACGTATTAAATAATGACGTCGTAATTTCTATCCAATTTATGTTGCAACATGTCCATGAAAGACGAAAGCTCCTGGTAAAACAGTTAAACCTGTCGTTCCCTCACCATCCCCTCTCTCTAAAGTTAATACAACAATGATATTCATGTTCCCGAGCCACAAATCCTAAACCCCTGAAGACTCCTGAAGACTGTCAACTTCAGAACCGATTATAATGAAGCACAGACACCGGAGACTCCTTCCAAAAGATACTCATCTCCTTAATCAAAAAAAAAAACAAGACTTCATGTCATTTATATTATGTTTTTTATGATGCTGCAGTTATGGAAAAATAACCCACATCTTTTCACAAACATACCACACCCCTCTGATTAAGGCTCCTTATAAACTCTTACGCAATTCTTATTATAATCTGATATCTGAATCGGAGGCTTCCATGTTCTTTTCTCCCCTGGGCAACACTTTGATTGAACATCGTACAGGCAAGCTGAACACAGATCACACCTGACCCTGATTGAGAAAGCTAATCCATGTTAAGAGAACACACAAGCTTGAGTCACAAGTCGAACAAACGTGCAGAAAAACGTGTCGGATCTAAGACGCTTATGCACTTAATAAATCCTTCACTCAGTTTGGATTACTGGTATCGATCATGCACGTGTCATGATACACACAATATCATATCACACTCTGCGGATAAAAATCGATAATGTTCTCAAAACAGTGAGACCGTCCGTATTCATGGTTGTTGGAATTCTGCGTTAAAATTTTTTTTTTATAAAAATAATGAGATCATAACAGCATTGTGTTGTACAGCTAGGCTTCTGTGTGTTACAGAGCCGTTACTCGGCTTGGCTTGACCTGTAATCACTGCTTATTTTGAAAAGATACGTTTGCCCTGAATTACGAACTCACATGCTGATAATTAAAATGGTATCAGAAATTCGACCCTTATTGTGTCTTTTAAAAGACAAAACGAGTGCTACACTGATCTCAGGGTGAAAGGGGTCTATCCTATTTCACCTACAAATCATGAGTATCTGTGAGCTTGTGTATGTAGAAGAGGGTGGATAACGCTATCCAGCTATCAGTTGTGTGGGTTTTAAATGGCAGTAGGAATTGTTAAAGACTCAACTAGAGAAAGTCAAACATTTTTAATAAATGAAGCGATAACAGCAAAAATAAAAGAAAGAAAAATAAAACGCATGCTTACATAAATTTGTGAAACTAATAGAATTACAATATGGTATCTTAATAATATCAAATCTGTTGGCCCCTGGTGATTTCCAAATCGCAGGGGTAGCTCAATAGTTAAGGTGTTGGACCCTTGATCAAGACCCTTAACCCTCAACTGCCCAGTTATATAATGAGATAAAAATATAAGTCGCTCTGGATAAGGGTGTCTCCCAAATGCCATGAATATATAAATGCAAATTCCAGTCCCAACTGGATGATTTTCCGTTCTGATAAATTACTATTTCATTTCCAGGACAAAACTCACATGATGCATCATTCCTTGTATTACAGCCGGTGGATTTTTGCAGAACTGCGGAATAGGAACTTAAAGGAACACGTTAACGAGAAACTGAAAAATCACCTGATATCTGTATTGTATTCAAAAAGGGGGAAAAACACTGGCATAATAATCTACAGCACAGATATTGAGCTGTAAACAGATCGCATAATTAAGATTATTACAAGAACTGATAGGAAAGTCATAAAACATTTCAGGGCATGTTTTATAGTAGACTAATCAGCGACAGAACGATCCACATCGTCACATGAACCTTTTTTTTTTCTTTTGATCATCTTATCCCTGAAAACTTAAATTATTACAATTTAAACATGTTAACAAACAAGTAAATATTATATTATGACACATAATATTTTAATTATGACACATTCTCACTGACGTTATAGTCGGATAAAATATTAGAGATTGGGGGTTGTCAAGTCAGCTATGAATCTGTGATTCTTTTGTGTGGCAAGTCACATATCGCCAAACTGACTCCAAAATAGATTTTTTTTTTAATGGATATTTCTACTTTTGTAACAGAGATGAATTGGACAATGGGGCAGTGACCAGAAATGGCTGGTTTTCAGTTTGACCGGTGATTGGCCTCAGTTATAAACAGTTCTGTACAGAGCACAGAAGCATCTAAGTGGCACAATAGAAATGCAAATTGGTCTTAAACACATTCATTACACACTCGTACACAACTCACAAAACTTTGCGAGCACTAATTAGTCGAAATTTGTGTGCGTTCAAAGCCCCTGGTGGCCACCGCCGCTCAACCTGCAAACTGACTGTTGAGTTTTACATTTTGGAGTAATTTTAGGATGTAAAACTATTTACACATTTCCTCCCTTGTGGGAGTAGGAGTGAATTATTTGCTACGTTTGTTTAGAAATAATAATTTTGGCAGGTAACAAACATGCTGCTCATTTAAATGTTAAACTCTTCTATTTAAAGTTAGTTTGTATTGTTTAAATGCTGTTCTTGGTGAAAACTAATGTTATAAGGAACGGGCTACATTTAAACTAATCGTTAAACTTTTTTAAAGGTTTAAAATTTAAACAAAATCAGGGAAAATATAATATTGAATCATGATATTTATAAAATATTGATACTTATAGAATCATAATTTTTATAGAATAGGCACTTGGGTATCGTGATAATATCTCATCGGGAAGTGACGGGTGATTCCCAGACCTTATATATAACTATAGAGAGGAAGAGATATTCACATTCTAAGCAGCTGGTGTCAATATGACTTCCTTTGGAGGAAAATACAAGAACACAATAGAGACAAAGAGCTCTCAGGATTTGGTGTGTACTCTAAACACATACATAAAGTCACCATATTTTTCCAAAAATTTGCTCTAAACTTGCTCTGAGGAATCAGGCTGTCAGGTCCCTGATAAGCTGATCAACGTGATACGCGAGCCGGGTTTGTTTACAGTACAGTATAGTTAGCTTAGCTTCACTTAGCTTGTCCTCTGTCAGGCATGAACACGGGCAGCCATATGTTAGTTCCACGTCTTGTCTGTCTTATTTTTAAACAGAATTTAAGCAGGACACGTTTTTAGTCTTGTCTATCAGGTTTGTTTTAACCTAAATAAAAGCAGAGGTATTGTGAGCACCAGGTTTATGCTAGGTTTAACATGTGAGTTAGGGGTTGAAAGGTTTAAATACTCAACCACAAGCTGGATTTGGGATTCAGCGTCCTGGCTACTAGTTTGTAGTTTGTAGTTTTAACCCTTATTCAATATAAATAAATAAAAATATGTACTTTAATAATAGACATGCTAGTTAAGTTAAGCTAGCGTGGCACGTTCAAAAGAGAAAAGGCCAGTGCACGAGCTCGGGCTCGTGCTCAACTGAGAAAGAAGTAACGTTAAAACCGTTAGGGGACTGGGTAAAACTGGTTTTCTACACAAAAACACCGAATGTCACTACATGAAACATGTATAATAAACTCTAAAATGAACTTTACCTCCAGAGCCGAGAGTCCCAAGCTGTCCTTTAAGTGCTTTTCCTCACGAAGTTGCCGCAAATCGAAGTCAATTCTGTCGTCACAGCGGAGCTCGCGCACCGGACCACGGCTCTGTCAACTGACTGCTCTGCATCATTGCTTAGTGTCTGAGCAACTACAGCGTCCCGCCCCTCGCGTGACAGCTTCAAGGCCAATCAGAACGCTTCGGTGGAAACCCCGCTGACCAATAAGCGTGCGCCGAAACCGAACGGCGTAATGGGTAGCGTAGTTCCAAAGGTTGTTTACGTCGTTCCTTTAACTGGGCTACGTTCACGTAATAATCAAGTACTATTTACATAGTAAATGTGTTATTTCGTAATGTTCAAGTCCTTGTAAGTGACAATAACATTAATTTCATAAATAATTTGTAAAAAGTCTTAATTCACAGTCACTAGGATTAATATGAAACTATGAGAACATAAACATGGTATATCTGTGTACCTTTAAAGTTGATTTACTGTATAAGATGATTTTAACTAGTATTTGTTCTACGCATTTTTAAAAATTCTTTCTTACTACTTCCTTACTAAGATCACTATGTAAAATTTGATAAGCATAAAATAAAGTTGACGCCCATACACACCCACACACACACACACACACACTCACAAAGCTACACACCTAAATTGGAGATGATTCAACTGGAGTTTTCAACTTATGTGGCTTTCAAGAAGGTCATGTGTCTCAGTGCGCTTAAAATTAGTGTCGTAACTTTAAGCGCACTGAGACACATGACCTTCTTGAAAGCCACATTCCTATTTAATAAGCATGAAAAAATGTCTAAAAAAGACGCCAATCAAACTACAAACGCATATTCTTCAAGCCATTTCCACATGTTTGGGCCATTAAAGGAGTTTCTGGGAGGCCAGCGTCTCAGACGTGAAGCAGGCAGTCTGATCATGGCTCTGGCGTACTATGAAAACTTTTTATCTTAATAGTATCCAAGCACTAGTGAAACAATTGTATTAGTAGCAGGGGATTATATAGAGAAATAAAAGGGAGTTTTTACGCTTATAACTGTGTTCTGTTATTCTGCACAATTAAAAGCTGCATGTATTTTCTGACTTCTCCATGACAATACAAGGCATTTTAAACATGTTCTTCTTAGTTGGGTTATACAACTGCTATTCAGGATGAAATTCTATGTGACACAAAGTTATATTTGGGGTGAGTAGTCATTAACTTTGTGGCCTCACACCTCAAGAGTTCACTTTGAGGTAAATCGCGTACACTTTTAAGATAAAACATATACTACAATCGTTGTCCAAAACCTTGTTGATGGTATCGCACAGGTACAGTGACATGTAAAAGTACAGCTTTTCACCACTCTTCACTTTGTCCAGAACAATGCATGGTTGATGGTATCACACAGGTACAGCGACATGTAAAGCTTTCCACCACCTTTCGCTCTCCCATTTCCTGTGGTTGCCCACATTAGATTACAAAAATTCATGCTTGCTTACAAAACTGGTATGCATGCATCTTAAGTCACTTATAACTTCCTGCTCTACGGCATTTTTTCTTGAGCATGGCTCACCTGGGAACATTACCTCACCAAAGGTACAAAGAAAACCACTGAAACAAGACTCTTCTCTGTTCTGGCATCTGGGGGTGAAATGAAAGTGAAATGAAGACCTACCTGTTCACCAAGCACTTGAAGTAGCATTTAGTTCACCTAATTATATATTTCATGCTCTTCTACATATTCTTTATCCATTACCGTAGTAAGGGGGGATTGTTTTTAATACAGAATACTTCTGTTAGTTAATAGAGACCATCTATTTATACATACAGTATATAATTAGTATAGTATTTTGTAACCGCCAAACGCAGACACGGCCAGACAGAGAAGCGTGATTAGTCATTTCAGAGAAGACGTTGGAGTCCAGTGGCGGCGTGCTACACACCACTGCATCGATGCTTTGCATTGCACTTGGTAATATAAGGCTTGGATACAGCTGCTCGGGCATGGAAACCCCTTCCATGAAGCTCTATATGCACTGTTCTTGAGCTCACACGTGAGGTTAGGAGGTCTGTAGTTACTGACTATATATACATCAAGGGTTCAAGTCAATCTGGGACTGGTGAAATTTCTGGTGACAGAAGACTTCAAGCACAGTATGGCAATGAGACTTTTGAATGGTGCAAACGTTTTAAAGTAGCCTGTATGTTTGTAAATGATGATCCTGAAGTTCACTGCAGCCTTTCCAGTGCACATTCAGCAAGTGGAACAACTGATCCTTCAAAATCAATGGATAACTTGTTTCCATCCGACTGCAGCATGAAGGCATAATGGTTAGATCTGTGGCCTCTCAATTCGAGGGCCGAGGTTCAAAGCCTGCCTCGTGTCTGTGTGTGTAACGTTTGCATGTTTTCCCACAGTCTGAAGACATGCAGGGTAGGCTGAACGGCGAATTGTAAAGTAGTGTGTGAGTGAATGTGTGCCCTGCGATGTACTGGCACCACGTCCAGTGTGTAGCCTGATTCATGCTCAAAGTCCCCTGGGATAGGCTCCAGGCCACTGATAATCGGATAATCGGTATAGAGAATGAGTGAGTGAGTGAGTCATATTTAGGGGGGGTGCCATTTTTTTATATAAATTCTGGAAGGATAGCAGTACTTCCAAACTATTTAAAGACATGTTTGCAGGTGTCAAAATAATCACTATGTTCAGTGAATAAATCTAGCAGTAAAAGAATTCTTACGTATATGTTGTGGTGCAGTTTACCGAAGAAATCAATTTGTATGTTGATACAGCCATCATGGAGAATTGTGTATTTTTAATTGGACTTCCTCTTCTCAAACTTCCAAGTGGAAAATTCCATCTTTATTTCATGCAACCATTTGGGAGGGGGGGTGCCAATAATTTTAGCGCCAACCTCGTGCTGGATATCTGACATCTCTGGATCTGAGTGGCGTGGTGCGTTCATAGTGTCGTAACCAAACAGGTCAAAGTTTATTAGATAACGTTTCTGATCAGTGATAACCATCTGTATTGCATCTGTGTAAAAATTAATAGCTGAATCTAAACCGATAAAACCTCACCTGATCCTAAAAACCACTTACACAGCAAAACGTTCACTCTTTCTCCGAGAGTGTTTTTTTTTTTTCTGTATCTATTAACTGCAAACCAAACTGTATATACACATCGTGACACGATCTCTACAGGCCCTGACCTGAGCGAAACCCTTTAAGTCAGTTTTAACAAAACCTGGGCGTGAGAACGAGACCAAGCAGCAATATAAATCATGCTATTCAATTCTCTTCCTAGGAAGGGAGAGGTTCATTAAAAGCGTGCAGACTGTGCTTTTTTTATATGTTAATGACAGATCCGTCTGAACTTTCACACGAGGTTTCAAACTAATAACATTCCCTGACACACCCTGCATTCTCTATCTGCAGTGCCCTTCGTTAGTGCTTCCCCATGTTCTAACAGAGATAATCCCCATGTTTTCTTTATTGTGTTTGCAAGAAAGTTTATTTAAGGTGAAATGAGAGGAAACGTAATTCCCCAATATAGCAATACATTGCAGAGTCTCCCATCCACATTTATTTTTATTTATTTTGTTCTGCCAAATTGTGTTGCCTTGTCAAAAAAAGCTACCATAGCATGAATACATACATAGCATTCTATCTATTTGCGCTACCCTATAAGAAAATGGTAAATGCTAAAGGGGTAAATGAACTATAAGAGAATTTTCTGATGGACAAGTATCTCCATCAAATAATGCTCCCAGTACATAACCAACAAAATGGCTAAAAAAAAAAAAAAAACATCCCAATATTGTCGATGTTTGCACACGCAGAACCATTATGCAGCAAAAAATGATAGGTAGCATAAATTGGCAGAACATCTGTGTTCAATCATTTTTTCCTACCCTGCCAGAATTACCCACCAGTAACACTAATTTATAGTTACATCAGTTCATGCTACTTTCTCAGTACATCATAACTATAGTTTTGAATGGTTGTGACACTGTAAAAATATAGTAGAGTTTTATAAGTGGTAACATTTCCTGAAACACTGGTAGCAATTTTTGACATGCTGATTTAATGTTATCCATCAATCCACTGGTCAACTGTAAAAATAACCGCGCAAATAAAACAAAATGGGCAACAAATAACACAAATGGTGTAGTAGCATGGCTTTATGGGTGGGGTGCTCAAGCAGCAAAACATGATGTATTTTTGGTTTTGGGGTAGGAGGGAGGAGTTCTGGGTAGGATGAAATTATAGAACGCTGGTATTCACATTGCAGGGAATAAAAATCCCTTATGTTAGCAGATTATGCATTTGTTCTAAAGTCAGAAATGCACTCAGTGAGGAATACTTACTACTTATTACTGTTACTAGAACTAAAGTGTAATACTAAAGTAAAATAACAGTAAAAGGTCATAGCTGCTATGAAACAAGGTAAAAAGGAACTAACCTGTTTAGATAGTTGTCATAAATGACTTTGATACACGAATACACGTTTTTGCCACGGCCCATATTCGGCTTTGAATTAATTTCGTGATGTCACTCCACAGCAGTGGTAGACGGTTCATAGAAAAGTACATAGACACTCGCAGCTTCAAGAATTTTTCTTGAATACTTACCTATTAGGTATGATTTTATTGTCATGCTTTAAATTATGGAACTTCCAAGGTTACCATCACCACCACCAAGCTGCGGGCCCTGGAGTAAGACCCTTAACCCTCAACTGCAGATATGTGTAACAAGGTCAAATGTAAGTTGCCCAGCAGGGGGCTCTGTGCACTCTCCTTTCCCTTCACCCTTCTCATAAGCAAATAATCACCAAGTTATGATATTCTACCCAACAGCGTCTTAACAAACTTGAAAAGCTAAGAAACGTCATTTGTTTATTTTGATTCAATTTCCATTCCCGGTGTGGATTAAACCACGTGTACTGTGCGGAAGGGGTGAAAACATGCTGATGTTGTTGAGAACCATTCGATCGGTGCTTGGCACAGGTTTTACGCCGGATGACCTTTCCCGATGCAACCCTCCCATTTTATCCGGGCTTGGGACCGGCACTGCATCTGGAATGTTAAAAACATGCTGATATCTAAGAAAAATACCATGACACACTGGTAGGATGAAGAAAAACTTCTGTCACCTTATCAAAGTTGATTAGAGCCTTAAAGTAGCACATACCTGGGTGGAGGTCTTCCTACACTAGACAGTGGAAATGTCCTCCAGGTCTCACTGTAACTTTTGGACAGCACATTTATTGCAGCAACTTATATTTTATCACAGGCAATAAAATATTCACTAAAAGTAAATTCTTTAAATACAGTTTAATACATACATGAAAACATGACATGAACTTAAGCGATCAATATTTCATATGTGGATGCGATTAAAAGTAACACTAAAAGTACCAGGACCTTTTATATAAAAAATGTTATTCTTTGATACTTTGTCAATATGACAAAGTATCAAATAATAATAATTAATAATGACTGTTTACTTTAATGTCTAGTTTTCATGTGTCAAGCAACTATTATTACCTATAATTGTAATAAAGCAAGTTTGTTTCTAATGTTATGTAGTGAAATTTGTGATGCTTGCTACTCAACAATACTCATCTAATCTGGCATTAGCAAAGAAAACAGATAAGATCAAATGGTCAAATCACAATTATCCTAATCTGCATGTCTTTGGACTGTGGGAGGAAACCGGAATACCCGGAGGAAACCCACCAAACACGGGGAGAACATGCACACCCCATGTACACAGAGGCGGGAATCGAGCCTGGCCAGAAAATCGAACCCGGACCCTGGAGGTACAAGGCGACAGCGCTAAGCACTAAGCCACCGTGCCGCCTATTTAAAGGTCCCATATTTTACTATTGCTTAAACAACTTAGCACAGGTGTCAGCTCCCTCACAGTGAGTGTGTGTCAATTCTCCAGCTGAAATACCTCTTAGATCATACATTTTTCAAACCTCAAACTCCTTTTATGTAATTCCTCCAAATCCAACACTTTGGGAAAAAAGCTACTGAGAACAGCTGGGGGAGGAGCTCTGCTTATGAGGTCACAAAAGGGGAAAAACATATTGAGAATGCGCAGTGATGATTAGAGAAGAAAGCATTTTATGTTTTTTGTTTGTTTGTTTTTTTTGGAAGACTGAATTGTAAGTAACTGTAAGCGAGTGAGACCTATAGGTGCTGGTGATGCAACTTACAGAACCTCAGTCCAAGGCGCAGATAGTTACCGAGAGCGAACATGTAGAGAAGATGGAGTGTATGGTAAAATGCCGGATACAAGCAGAGGAAGAGGTCGAGACACAGAACATGACAAGATCAAGGAAGGAAGCATTAGATTCCACTTTTTTTTTTTTTTTTTTTTTTTTGGTAATTGGCTTTAAGAGGCCCGGGAGGATGAGGGAGAATGAGACATACAGTTTATGGTAATGTAACCTACTGGATTCTAATGATGATGATGATATAATTGGTTTGTTTAAACCCTGTTTTTTCTTCTTTTTTTTTTTTTTTTAAAAAAAGGACAAAAAGCAGGCAATGGTTTGTTTGTCATTTGTTGTATGTTCACCCACACTGGAGACCCATCTGAATATCTAATCATGAATAAACAGTGACTTTTGCATAATAGGTGTCCTTTAATGGTCCACACTCTAAAGTTACCTAAGGCATAAAAAGCTCCACGCCTTCGATAGTATTCTTGGAATTTTTTTATGTGGAAATAAATCCACACTGATGAAGAAATTGTGTGGAATTTATTTCATACATAAAGCGGTCCCTGGCTACAAAAATATATGTACCCCTGATATAAAGCATGCAGTCAGTGGCTGGATGACAGAAGAAGATACCGCTGGGATCTGTAACGAGTACCCTGAAGTGCAAATCTAAGCAGCACAAAGCATGTTTTTTTTTTGTTTGTTTTTCTTGAAGCTGTGATTAACATTACAAGTATCTCAAGAGCAGTAAAGAAGATAAATACCTCAAGTAGTTTATGTCCATATCAGGATTATGACGAATGTTGTAGAACATCTGTTATCAGTTTGTTCCTGTTATCACTTCTCACTTTATAGCGTCTATAAACAGTCGTTTCCTCACCAGCCTCTCTTTCTTTTCTTTCTCTTGAAGTTAATAAGGCATAAAAAATGCAGCTTGTTATGTCGCAGAGACGGGCAAAGCAAAGCGTAAAGTCTGCTGTCCTGAAGAGCGTCTGAAAGAGATGTCATGCTACACATGAGACTCCTTGCAAAATTTGAAATAACGTCTCATCACCATACGAATGTGTAACGTGTAGACGCGTGTGCTGTGCAAAAGTCTTAGCCACATGCATATACTGTAACTGCTGTAGAGAGAGGATGTCTTTAAATTTCTGCATTCAGAGAACTACTATAAAAAGGCGGTAAACAGTAATTCATGAAATAAAAGTCAGTAATTGGTGTGATGAAAATCTGGAGGATGAAATTCCATCCATCCATCCATGAAGTGGAGGCCAATGGCGATTACACTGTATTTATTCCCATTTTACAACATTTACACACTACAGGCAATTTGGGAACGGCAGTTAGTCCTAATCTGCACGTCTTTGGGAGGAAACCGGAGCACCTGGAGGAAACCTACTGAGCACGGGGAGACCAGACAAGCTCCATGTACACAGACCCGAGACGGGAATCGAACCTGGATCCAAGAGGTGCGAGCCATAAGGAAGCCACCACACCGCTATAAGGAAATGAGCTGCTTAGTTTTACTGAACATCCTGAGAACTTTTTGGACCTGCTTCTTTTTTTTATGCAGCAAAACTCGGATGCTTTCTTTTCTTGTTTTTTTTGGTCTTTTACATAATACAGTGGAACCTCGGATTGTGAGTAACGCGGTTTACGAGTGTTCCGCAAAACAAGCAAAGATTTTTAGTACATTTTGACTTGAAAAACGAGCAAGTCTTGGTTTACGAGAGCCAATGGTTTTTCTCTCTCTTGCGCTGCGGAATTGTGGGTAATCGTCTCCCCTGCTGGGTCTTAGTGCTCGTCTCTTACTGGTATAATCAACGTCTCCCTCTCTGTTTCAGCGTCTCCTATGTGTGTGCGGGAGGGAGGGGGGAGGGAGAAGGAGTTTTACTGTGTAAGACGAGGCGAGGGAAGAGGCTACACACACACACAAACACACACACACACACACACACACACACACACACACACACACACAAATACACAGCGCCTGCACGCACAAACGGAAACACTTATCTGTTGGGATTTATTTTTACTTTTTTTAAGGGTAAAGTGCAGGTTCATTAGTTTTAATTTATTTTTACTTTATATATTGTATTAATTATTTTTATGTATTTATTTTTTGGGGCTGTGGAACAAATAATTTGAGTTTTTTTATTATTTCTTATGGGAAAATTCTATTTGGTTTACGAGTGTTTTGGAATATGAGCCCGCTTCCGGAACGAATTATGTTTGTAATCCAAGGTTCCACTGTACAGATCAGAAATGTTTTTTGGAACTGATTTCACCAATAATGAAGCCATAACAAACATATATAACAAAGTTTGTACAAAAAAAAAAAAAAAAACCCACAGGGTGCCTACAACTTTTGCACAGTATTATACTACACATTTTAATTTCTTTATTTCTTTTTTTTTATATATATATAAAATGCATTTTTGTGTAGATTAGCTATGAAGCTAAATCTCTGTGAATGACCTGCTATAGTACATATCCCGGTGATGAGTCCTGCAGCTGACCGATCAGATGTAGTATAAAGCAAAATAAAAGCATAAGATGGCACATAAGTGATAATCATCTCTATTCATATTTTTAATATTACTGGTTTGAATGATGGGGAAATACATATACACAACAAGCATATGGTGATTAGCCAGCAAAAGATCCGGATTAACATATAAAATCATGGACGTCGTAATCATGAAGTGTAATTTGCGTACATGGACTGTTATTTACAGGTTTTGCATTCACTCGCTGATTGACAAAAGGCCACTTTACTAAAATCTTCCTCCGCGGCCCGGCGATTATTAATATTATTATCATATTTGCCCCTGCTAAAATAAAAACTCGACAGTAGAAGCCTCTGTATCAAAAAATAATAAATCAGAACAATACATACGATGTATAACATGACAAGCAATTAATAAAATATAATCTGAACCACTGTTGTTCGGCTAAAATATTATTTTGCAGTCCTTATTTATTATAAAGCCCCACATTTTTTTTTCTTTGCTCCTTCAATCTGAATTTCCCTGTTTGCAGGCACTTGATGTCATCGATTAGATCCCGGGAGGAGGTGAAATTCCTCGAGGCGACGGTAAGACAGAGAGCTCTGAACGTCACAAGAGTTCATAGTGATCTGAGCTAAAAGCTTCTCAAGGTCAAAAAAAGTAAACAAAACAACAACAACAACTGAAGAGTCTGGTGGTGATTTGAAAAATCGTCGGGGGTAGGCGAGAGGTTCTGCTGAGTATAAATGCTTTAAGTAGCAACATAGATTTCACAGGTCAGCACACACCGTCAGACATCATCCAAAGTCTAGTGTTCCGGGTCAGGGGCCGAGCCGAGGAGTTTAAGAGCTCTGTCGCAGGGGAGGTTTAGAGAGCGTCCGTGAGAGAGAGAGAGAGAGGTGTGGGCGGAGCAGCATGCTGGATTACTAGCGTGATGAATCTGGTTTGGTTTCTCTGATGTGTCCAAAGTGTTGAAAAATCACCGTCCACCGCACACTTGTACTTAATTAATACCTATACGTAAAGATTTCTTTAGATTTTATTTAGCATTTTACATTTTACATTTCACTCCTTCCGTGCTCCAGAAGGTCCGTCCCTCGTCGCGCCTGCTAACTGCCCGGCGCGACTCGGCGGGTAACGAGTGTCTCGGGTTACTTGCAGACGAACTGGTCGACGAGCGACGTGCAGCGCTTGCACTTGACGTAGCAGCACCAGTGGAACTTGCAGTGGCAGCGCTCGTGCTTGTAGGTCTTGAACTGGTCGTAGCCGCGGCCGCAGCACATCAGCTCGCAGCCGTCCATGCCCTCGGAGGTCTTGTTGCAGAGGCGGCCGTGCGTTCCCAGCGAGCCCGTGCTCTCGTTGCGCAGGCAGTAGTCCGGGCTCGGGTCGATGTACACCAGGTCGTCGGTGGTGGGAGGGTTGAAGCGCTGGTTGACCTGCTCCAGCTTGCCGCGCCGGTTGATGCGCATGGCCGTGGCGCTGTCGTACTTCTCCTTCAGGAACTCGCCCACGCGCCGGAAGTCGGCCAGCTGTAACCAGCAAGTCTTCAGACTGCAGGAACCGGAGACGCCGTGGCATTTACACGCCACGTTGGCAAGGTTGTACACCGACTAGGGACAGAGAGACAGAGATGTATTTACAACGGTGACAGTTCATTTAAGAGTATATCATGTCATTTTTATTATCATCAGGATCGTTTGTTCAATAAATAAATGAATGAATGAACAAATAAATGTACATTGCAATCAATCTTTGTAAAGGAATTGCTGATATTCGTGTTGGTATTGAACCTTTTTTTTCATAATGCATCAATTTATCAACTTAAAAATAAAAAGTCCACTTGACTGTTTAAAAATGCATAAACCAAAAGTCTAGGAGTTACAGTGAAGACAGTCTCAAGAGATACTCGGACAGAACAGTTTGTTTAAACATCAATATTCATCATTTTGGTCTCGAAACTTCAATTTCATAAAAACCTTGCTCATAAATCTATTAAATGTCAAACATAAAAAAGATATGAAAATTTCATGAAGAACGCTTGGACTGATTATTTATTTATTTATTTACAAAAATGTGCACACCAGTAATTATAATATACAAACATATAGATCTTTATACATAACAGCTTTTGGCAGACACCCTTATCCACTGTGACCTACATTTTTCATTATTTCATTATACATGAGCAGTTAAGGGTTGAGGGCCTTGCTCAAGGGCCCGATGGTGGTCTAAACCTATGACCTTCCAATCAGTAGTCCAATGTCTGAATCACAAAGCCATCCTGCCGGTTTATAAAGGAAATTGACGTGTATCATAATGTAGAAACAAGCTTCTCAGAGATATTGTGTAATGTCGGTGTCTCATATATACTGTATATATAAAACACATGTGGGAGGAGCTAAAAGCCGCCTTCTTTGCTGTTGTCGCTAGTACTAAGTTTCAGATGATGCGAGTGACAAAAGCAGTGAAATGAACATATTCCTGCTGAATAATAATACCAGTACTAAGGTTTTACAGTGGACATGTTAGTAGAGCCATGTGACACAAAATATTCCTACCGGACGCCATCAAACTACAAAATTATTATACATGATTTCAATTTTTCAAAAACATATTAAGAAGGCTTAGTAAAATAAGAATTTCGTCCATCTATACTGCCCCCTAGGGATCAATATAGCATATTACAATTTTGTTGCCCAAAAGGGAGTTTTAAAGATTTTATCTGTAGTTCTTAACTGTACATGAAAGTGAGATCCAGGGACCCCATGGATATATGATTGCTATATTTTGTTACAATGCCTATTTAATCATTTTGGGTTTCATATGTTTAATCCAAACCTTAATTATTTAAAAGCTAGTACATCTAATGGCAATTATACTTGAAAGAACTAAGTGGTGTGTGAGTGGTAAAAGTTTTAAAAAATAATAAAATAAAATAAAATACTATAGCACACATTTAAATGAATTAAATATTTGATTATATGGATTATTCATTTTATGTGCATAAATGAAATCTGTACTGAGACGGGCATCATTTTTAAAAGCATTAAAAGGTTAGGTAAAAAAAAACAAAAAAAAAACAGACAGATAGGTATATTAGATAACAGAAACGTGTCCTTATCAGTAAAATGCCCTCGTCCAGGACTCCAGATTGTGTGATTATGCAAATTAAAAGCACCTTCTGCCCCACACATGACCCTCTCACTTGTCAGGCTGGTAAAATGCTCTTGTAACGACTGCACTTGTATATCAAACCCCGTCGGCTCCTTTGTATTATGATGCAACGAGTTTAATCCTTACTCAGTTTCTTAATAAATAAATAATCAAAACTGCTGCAGAAACTTTTTTTTACACTCTGAACAAAAATCTATGGCCGATTTTGGCAGAAAATGTAAAAAGACAAAATAAATTATACAGTATATATTAGATGTATGTAGTATGTTTGCATTTGAGGTGGTAACATATATATATATATATATAAATAAAATCCTATATGTATAATCCTACAGGTGATGCACTGCATACTATATGCACAAGGCGTGTGGTAGGAGTGAATTATTTAGTTTGCTTAAAATTTTAATGAAATCTGGAAAAAAAAAGAATATAAAATCAGGATTTAAAAAAATCATGGTCTTTACGAAATCGCAACACAAATGGAATCAGCACTGAGGTATAATGATTGATTATAGCGTATTGGCTGGTCCCTCGTGACTCCCATCCCTGGTTAGACTGAAATAGTTTGTTTATAATAGAATAAATTTTTATTTTAATCATTTCTCACTTGTAGAGCATAGAAGGAACAGGGTGTGAGGCCTGTGCTTACTATCAAAGGCTCCCAAGTGTTTTCCAGATGTTCAGCATTTAATCCTGTCCATGTACAAGTTTAACATTTTACACTCTTGCACCGCCCTCTACAGGCCAATATGGTGCATTGCATGAAGTCTGTCCAAGTGTAAGTGTTTTACAGCCTCGTGAGGACTTTCAGGGTTTACACTCTCTTAACAAACACAGTGACAGTGCTCGCAGTCGGAGAACAATAGCATGAATGGCCATTTTGTTCTCAAACACAGTGAGGTCCAAGTGGACTTCCTGCTGATCCCAGATCATAGAAAGTGCAGCTGAATCAATAGGGAAGCTTTTCAAGTAGTACTACAGGGGACTAATTGCTGCCTTTGTGTGTTTTTATTTATCACTGTAATTAATCTTTGAATCTTAAAAACGAGAGAAAGAAGGAAAGAAAAAAGAAAGAAAGGAAAACACTGTGTGGGGAAAAAAAAACTTTGGTGGTAGTGACTGGTATGAAAAAGTAATTAATCAGCGTAATTAACTCACATTAATCATTTCCACACATACAAATGTTCTTCTATTAACACACACACACATACACACACATGCTCAGGACTAAACATTCAGGGGGAAATTACAGTTACAGTAAATTAATCAACCAAGACCCATTACTGTTCCAACCCCAGAAGTTATTTATTCAATTACTTTTTCTAATATAATTATATTTTTAATGATGGCAAGTTCAGAAGAAGTGTTATATTGCTCTGTAGACAGCTAGAGTATTTCATTAATCCCAAGGATTATTAAATAATATAGAGAAAAATTCAATAATTAAATAAATAGAACAGGAAAAAATTTAGTATTTTATTATTAAAAGGAAACAAAAGTATTTTATAGCACAAATTGTCGTGTTTTATTTTAGTGTTTAGTAATAGTCATTTAAATCTTTTAGCAAAAGAAACATTATTATTGTTATTTGTTATGTCATTCCCACACCAGCCTCCCTTTTTTCCCTCTCTTGATGTTATTAAGACAGAAGAAAAGAAACACAGCTCGTCATATTACACGATTGTTGCGATGTGCCGTTATTGGAAATGAATCAACATCTTACAGATCAACGGTATAAAGGAGGATACAGTACGTACGTCCTCGTGTCGTTGTGATCAAATGTAGCGTCGCAATCATGGGAAAATTAAAGCCCTCACTCCGTCTCTCTCTCACTTTCTGTCCTTCAATCAGTTTCAGTATCTGTCCTCACTAGGGCCCCTGGCCTGGCACCTCCCTTTAACACCTCATGCGAGACGCGGCTTTAACAGGCGTCTTTGTAGAGGTGGTGCATTGGCTGTGCCGATACCCCCCTCCCCCTCCCCCCTCCCCCCCCCCACCCTCAGCTGACAGCTGCTGCTTCCCCTCCCTCATACCTGTTTGCATAAAGAGTGAAGACTGAGCTTTCACACTTTAAAGCACATTCTCTGACAAGCATCACTCTTACCTGCATACCAGCCTGGCCCCATCTGTCTGTCTGTCTGTCTCACACACATACACACACACACACACATCCTATACATTTAACACGACAGAAAGACAACGATACGGATCAAACCCATGTGGGAACAATAACTCTTCTTCCATTCATGCACTCACTATCTATTTCCTCTCGCTCGCTCTCATGGTGTGAGAGACAGTCAGACTCACTGGTGCAGAGAAAGGACACGGTCTTGGGCACGAGCACAATAATGCGTGCTCAGACAGGGCCGGGGTCGGGGCCGGCTGGGGTGGAGGACAGGCTGGAGTAAACAAACGGGGCCCTAAAGGTGTGCGCAGATAAGAGGAGCCCGAGAAAGTGGAGCTCAAACACACACACACACACACACACACACAAAACCCATACCCGAGTCTTTTTTTTTTCTGACAGTGCTACAAATGTCTTTTTTTTTTATGTCATAATACATTCAAAAGTTTTTGCCCCCCCCCCCTCCCACATCAAAGTTTGTGCCCTCCTACATCTAAATTTGTGCCCCCCCCCCACACACACATCAAAGAACACCCAGAGTCTGAAGTTCAGTGCAAAAGTTTGTGCCCCCCTCAAGGGGTATAAATGGGAAAACAAAACTGTACCTTGATTTTTTTAAAGGTTTATTCATACAAATTATTATTATTATTATTATTATTATTTTAAACCATCAGTGTATCCCACATTTCGGTCTGAATACGCTGATGGTGCATGTCGGAGTACATTCAAAGAATAAGAGATGAGTGCAGAAGGTTGCACTCACCCCCCCCCCCCCCCATCACACAACCCACACCCCTCCCCCCATGGGGTTTAAAAGGGGAGCCTGAATACCTATCTCGGTTTTAAAAGGTTTTTACACATATGGTTTAAAAACAGGAAACGTGAGGGTATTCCACATTCGTATCCGAATACACTGATCATGGATGCCGGGGTACGTTCAAAGAACAAGAGCTGAATCCAAACGTTTGTGCTCCCATGGTGTTTGAATGGGAAGAGTGAAAATGTCTCACTGTTTTAAAACTTATGTGTAAAATGTGAAGGATGTGAGTAAATTCTGCAACAAGAAAAAATAAATTAACAAATGAACATAGAGATAAATCTAAATGTAATGTACTTGCTAAAAAGTTACAAATTCTTATTTTTGGGGTACACTAACTTTTGCTCTTGGGAAACTTTCAACAGCTCTACATTCATTACACCGTGTAACAGACTCACAGGTCACTTCTGTTCGTGCTCCTTGTGTTGAACTTTACTGCACTGTGGTTCATTGAAGGTATAAACGTAAGGATGTTTGCTCAGACTGTGTATGTGTGTGTGTGTGTGTGTGTGTGTGTGTGTGTGTGTGTGTGTGTGTGTGTGTGTGTGTGTGTTTTGGTGTCAGTGTCAGACAGATCTGCTTCAGTTACTTTGTGTGGCGATGGCAAACGCCTTTGCAAAGCCCTGAGCCTTTTGTGACCCACAGAGCCATGACCGCACACCATCCACACACGCTATCCTTCAGTCCTTCACCGAAACCAAACCCACACGCCCATCCTCCCCCCCTCGGGGCAATGAGCTGGAAGCCATCGGGGAAGCTCGATCACTCCCTGCGCTACGCTTCTGTCACCTGCACAAAGACCTCGGAGAGCCGAGCCTCTCCACGCAAGACAAATCTCACGCAAACAAGCTGAGCGGCTTGCAAAATAACACCGAGGTCACACGGCACCACGGCTGCCCTCGACGTAGTTTTTATACATGAAGGCACACATACATACATAGTATATACATACTATATATATATATATATAAAATGTTTACACACTTCAGGGAAAGCTAAATAATATGATGCATATTATATTAATATCATATCAATAATATTATCATATATATCAATATGTGTATACAGTTTTTTCACTGACTCTGTATATATATATATATATATATGGTGAAGTTCTATTTATTTTGAGTAGACGCTTCATTAAACATTAATGGAAGGAGTCTCCAGTGTCAGCGCTTTGTAACAGAACGTCTTCAGACGTGGGAATTTCTTAAGAACAAAGGAGTTTCTCAGTAACATGACGTTAAATCCTTATAAAAAAAATAAGGATACCTTAAAAAAAAAGAAAAACTTAATCTTACTTAATATTTAAAATGAAAATGGAATTAAATGAATATGAATTTTATTTTTTTTTAATAAAACATGGTCTCATCGTTAGACAACTTGAAATAATTTGCACAGATTACTTTTTTATTAAGGTTAATATCAGGTTTAAGGATAAGTCTATTGTTCTTATGATTTATTTTTATTTAATTGGTTTAAAGCAAGTAATATAATAATAATAAAAATATAACAATATAACGATATAATAATAATAATAATAATAATAATAGTTATTATTATGATTATTATTATAAATGCATGTCCTTTTTTTTATTATATAAATACAAATTTTCCAGTGTGAGCAAACTTTTAGGAGGAATAACACTTTTGGGTCATGAAGTTTTAGGAAAACAATTAAAATGGGTGCAATAACACTCGCTCTGCCTCTCACCTCATTGGTTTCAAAAAGTAAAATGAAATGAAATAAAGTTGAATTGAATTGATGATCTACCTCCGGTATAATAACACATCCCATAGTGTTGTATGACTTTAACATAAATGTAAACATTCCTACGCTTTTCTATTAACGATCCCGAACAAAGATAAATCCTGTGTTAACTCTCACACAGCTTTAAACTGCTGTACGAAACCGAAGCCGTAGCCACGCCGCCAAGGTCATCCACTTCCAAGGAAAATTAATACCCCAAAAGACAAATAGGGCAAAAGTAAACACTTATAACTCTCCAGGAGAGAAGAAAAGCAAACGGCGTGCGCGGTGAGGGGTCAGAAGACGCTTGTCGGTTCTCGTCCCTGCATACGACACGACCCGCGGCTTGACCTCCTCACCTGGGGTTGAAAGCCGAGGCCACTCAGGACGGCCATAATCCCAGAGCGAGGGCTTCTGCTCTGTAAACACCTTAAATAAGCTCATCTGCTCAAAGACAAACAGGGGAGTAGCAGAGGCTCTGTCGTGCTCCACACCCACCGCAGAGGGCAAATGGACTTTTTATGACACCGAAAAAGCACTCAGGGGACCGTGGAAAGAGAGAAAGAGAGAGAGAGAGACAGAGACAGAGAGAGAGAGAGAGAGACAGAGACAGAGAGAGACAGAGAGAGAGAGAGGTGTGTCCTGCCGGCAAGCACGGGACGAAAACAGAGCACATTCCTGCCTGGTCTGGGGGGTTTGGGGGAGGTTTGAGCTGACATTGTGCAGCGCCGATAAGCCAGATGCTCGCTTTACACCCACCTGAGAGGATCTGAACAGAAACGTACGCTCACGCTCACACTCGCACTCCACACGAGATGCCGCAGTCGCTCCTCAAACGTGCAACTGATTAACGGCAGAAATCTGACATCAGTACTGACCTGTTTCATCAGAGACCGTGCTAATAAAAATACCAGAGATGGGAGAAGAAAAAAAAATTAGATTCTGTTACGTATTGCAATTCTTTGATGTGGAAATTCATGTGTTACATTGACTCCGAAATGATTCCGTTTCATACTTTCATTGTAACACGATTACTACACATTGTAGATTCGCTATTTGACATTCCTTTCCGTTGGCGTTTGCCTCTCTTATTTCCTTTTTTAGGTCACAAACATCGGTGTAAGCATTTCACTGCATATCGTACTGGTGTGTATTATTGTGTACATGATGAATCGAAATTTGAATTCGATTTTTTAAAACGAATTTGGAATTTATATACGTTTGCATTGGAGGCTGTAAAATGGTGGAGTTCCTCTATAATCCTACAGGTGGCGCAGTTTAAACTACGAGCAGCACAGTTGCCCTTCTAGTAAGAGCAAATCAGTCGCAAAGTTTCTTACAGAACTCACAGAATTGCAATACGAATTGAATCCGCACATAAGTATCGCGATGATATCGTGGCGGGTGATCCCTGGTGATTCCCGTCCTGACAAAATATGTCCGCTGAGCAATCAGTGAACATTCTACGAGCATTTAAAAAGAATTCGTTTTACTTATGAACGTTCCTGCAACTTTTTTATCTGTGGGAATGTTAGCACCAGGTTCTGGACGAATCCATCAGTAGCGCAAATGTTTATAAAACGTTGCAGGAATGTTATTTAGGGAATAAAACCCTCGGGGGAGTGATGCTATACGACATTAATCAACAGTGGTGTGGTGCGGTGAAGCAGGGCGGGTTAACATGACCACCCTAAAGCTTGATGATATTCTCGTTCGCCATACATCCAGAGACGTTTTTTTCCCGCTCAGATCAATTTGACAGTTCTAATGTTTTTATATTAGGTAGAGATTTTATATCCTTGTAGTCAGATTTAATGTTGTGCAAAGTCTTTGAGGCGAGTCGCTTCATGATATCGTTAATAGCAGCCGTAAAAAACTGTGAACATCGTGGATTTACCTGGCAACAGGGATATATAATCAGCACCTTATGACCAGACTGAATGAAAAAAATATAGTGATACGCCATGAATTGAAAAGGTTCCACTCTGACTCTCCTTGAACTGCTGAACACTTATCTAAGAGACAATCAGTGTTAGCTAAACGTTTCCATGTCAGAGGCCGGTGAGTCCAGAGCTTGGCCATGGACCCGTCAAAAGGAATGTGCTTTGACCTCGCGACCCTGACCAGACTCCAAGGGCATTACCCTGATGTGGGCCATTTGGTCTTCTACTTCTACTTCCAGTAAATGATCTCTTCCCCTGGCTCGGGCTATTAGGCCACTCTTCGCAAACACACACCCCAAGACATACAAACATTCCTCAAAGAACACTGGGAAGTGTGGTTGTTGCTGTTCCTGTCCTGGACTACACTGTATAGACATGTGGGCTGCCTCTGCCGTAGTTGGGCCCAAAACCTACAACCGAAAAGCCGAATTTATGTTTAGATGGCGCTGGCTCTCAAACCGACGTGCATTGTTACGAGCCGCTGGCCCTATAGTACCTCAACGCTATAAAAGGTTTCTAAACGCACTGAAATGGTGATAAAGTTTCTGGTATGCGAGTGCGACGTCTAAAAGCACCAGTGTGTGTTTTGGATGATCTCCTGGACCAACAGAGGCTGCCTTCTTATTTTCTTATTTACGCTAAAATACACCACTGCTGGATGGATACCGAGGACAAAACCTCATAACGTACTTGTGTTCCTGGATAATAAACCAAAATCTTTTTCTTTATAAACAGTATATACAAAAGTGTCCCAAAAGTCTCCGTACAGACGGATAATGAGCACTTTATAGCAAAATGTCTTCACATTTACTTTATATTACATCCATTGATTTAAGATAGCATTTCAGAATGTTTCTGGCAAAAAAATAACACACCGAAATCATTCCCAAGGCTGGATCAGGAAGCTGTCACGTGAAACGCATTCGAAGTGCAATTACAGCGCACCAGATGTGTTAGCACAAGTTCATCATGAGTGACAGGGACGACTTTGTGTGTTTACAAAGAAATCTCAATTGTGCAGAAAATGTTTTGTAAGTAAAGTTTTGCTTATAAAGGTACTCAATTTTCTGCCAAAACATTTAAAACACTCAGTAGTATACCATAGTATAGTATAGTATAGCATAGATAGTATAGTATAGTATAGTATATAGTATGGTATAGGTAGTATAGTATAGTATAGTATAGCATAGCATAGATAGTATAGTATATAGTATGGTATAGGTAGTATAGTATAGTATAGTATAGTATATAGTATGGTATAGGTAGTATAGTATAGCATAGCATAGCATAGATAGTATAGTATAGTATATAGTATGGTATAGGTAATATAGTATAGTATAGATAGTATAGTATATAGTATGGTATAGGTAGTATAGCATAGTATAGTATAGCATAGATAGTATAGTATATAGTATGGTATAGGTAGTATAGTATAGTATAGTATAGTATAGATAATATAGTATAGCATAGATAGTATAGTATATAGTATGGTATAGGTAGTATAGTATAGTATAGTATAGATAGTATAGTACAGTATATAGTATGGTATAGGTAGTATAGTATAGATAGTATAGTATCGCATAGATAGTATAGTATAGTATCGCATAGATAGTATAGTATAGTATAGATAGTATAGTATAGCATAGATAGTATAGTATAGTATAGTATAGTATAGCCTAAAGTAATAATGTGTACCAGGTTTACTACTTCATATCCTATTAGCTCCCTGTTATTTTTTTACTTGAATCAGACTGAACTGGGATAACAGAACACTTTTAACAGTTCTGAGTTTATTCTAAACAATATTTTCAAAGTTACCAATACATCTATTAACAAGTACAATTTGATGAAAAGTAAGTTTAAATGATACCGTATGTTCACAGCATATGAGCAAACTAGTTTAGACATGTACGAGTATTTTAAGTCACTTCTTAGTACTCTTAAAGTCTATTGATGACCGTTTCAAGTTTAATGTGACAAATACCTTCAGTTTATCATTATTACATACTACAATACTGTATGATTTTATGAAATACTGTACTATACTAAGCTAAAGTATATTATGCTTGTTAATAAATACTTTACTTAAAAGTGAACTAAACAGCAACTTCAAATAAGACACAGATGGGTATGGTTGATATCGATAACAAGATAGTTGTCATAGAAGTTAGCTTTTAGTTGTGTATACTACACTACACAATAATACATTATACTACACTATAGAACACTAGATTATACTACATTACACAATACTACACTCTCCTGCACTATATTACACTATACTATACTATACTACACCTTACACTATATTTTACTCTCCTGTACTATAGTACACTACACTATACTACTTGCACTATATCATACTACACTACACCACTGTATAAAACGCTATACTATACTAGATTACACTACAGAGCACTATACGTATCTACACTAAACTATAGAAAACTACACCATACTACATTACATATGATACTATACTACACTACACAATAATACATTATACTATACTATGCTACACTATATGAACACTATACTATATTATACTACACTACACAATACTATACTACACTGTACTATAATATATTAGATTATCCTATAATACACCGTTGAACACTATACTACACTATACCATATTGTACTACACAATATCATAGGCCAATATACAGTACTTCATTATACTGCTATGTTATAATACACTGTACTTCACTACATTACATTATAGAATTTTGTACTATAGTACACTACACCATACTACACTACACTATGTTATATTGTAGCACACAACACTACACTACAGAACATTATACAATACTATATTATATTACATTATATTGCACTACACTATAGTATTACTTTAAAAACAGTCATTTTAAAGTATACTGTAGTATATGTAGTGTAATATTGTAATAGTATCTTCAAAGAATATTCTACTTTCATTTGTGTCCCTTTTCAGTTCAACAGAACTATACACACAGAACAAAAACTGATCCAACCCAACATAACCTCTAGATCGTGTGTGTGTGTGTGTGTGTGTGTGTGTGTGTGTGTGTGTGTGTGTGTGTGTGTGTGAGTGTTCTTCCTCACCATTCGGCCAGCCTCGTTGTTCTGCAGGTTCATAAGTGTGCGTGCGTGCTCTATCGAGCCCTTGGCGTAGTTCTTCTCTCTCTCCCGTGCGTCCACGAACTCCCGGGCAAAGCGGTATCCGTAGTTGATGTTGTCCCCACAGCCGCCCCACAGCCAGTCTCTCGGCAGGTCCTGGGGCCGAGCGGCTCGGCTGCAGCCGCACGTCGAGAGCTCTCCTTCCCTGCACGCTCGGCTCACCGCGTTCACCACGCCGGCTGCGCTGATGGCGTATGTGAACGCTGTTTCCCTGCTGCCTGGAGAAGGAAAAACAACACAACAAGGGAGTCAGAGGAACGGCAATTACAAAGAAATCACAAAGACATTATGCACACTTCAATTTCTCCCACTTTGTCTGACATAAAGAGTTCAACATAAGGGTGACCTTAGTCACATTAAAATCACAGCACCTGAAATGGCTAGAAGGTTTTTAGACAAGAAACAAGAAAATCTTATTATCTAACATTCCTAGAAAACCTGAGACAGTAAAGTTTCACTTCTGGTCCAGACCTTGGGGTTTGTTGAGACATTGTATATTCAAGTTACACAAATGAAGTCATAAAAAAAAAAAAGAAGTACGGAAGGTAGCGAGCCACCTTAACCCTAACCTTAAAACCTGTACCTTATTATATGACCTGATGTGCACCCTTTGTAAAAAGTATTTGCCCCCAGCAGTAAAGTAAAACGCATTGTTTCTCAAGACTATTTACACCGTAACCTGTTAGGACTTGTATAAATGCCTATATAAGGATCGCTCCTTTCATTTAATAATTTCACCTTGGACTTTATAAACTTGGGCTTATTTTAACGAATAATGATTTTGACCTTATTAATAAGCAACACTCATGTTTACAGCCATGGCATAAAAGGTTTTACTCGGATTTATGGAAGCAGTCTGTTTCTGAAAAAAGTGGGCTTAGAATTTACGGACATAAGCGCCGTGCGAACCTGCGAGCGACAGACTGTGCTCAGGGACTGAGCAGAAAGCAGAAAATACCATAATGTAATTACGCTGCTGCATGTGTCCGCCGAGTGCGATATGGCCTGCACTAATTAAGCCTTTGAGTGATTTGATTCTTGATGTGTGTTACAGACGGACCACAAGTTTTTTTTTCTTTCTTTTTTTTTAATGCGAATTCTGTGGTTCATCAAAGCACCCACAATCAGGACCAGGCGAGACTGCTCGGGCTGCTCGCGGCACACAGTAAAACATTTTAGTGGTATGTTACAGGCTTCGTTTTCCATACTGGAGCTTCTGTGATATCGGGCAATATCAAAGTGAAGATTAAAACACGGTGCAGGCGCAATGTGCAGCCCTGCTTCATAACAGGCACGACAAGCAGGCGTATGGGTTTCCCGCTACAAAGCTTCATATAAACCCGTCCTGGAATAATGTCACATCTGTTATACATGTGTTACCTGACATTTGTTCCCGTTGTATCAGGCATCTGGGATGCAGATTTCAAATAACTTAATAACACATGCCAGACTGGAGTGTGTTTTTTTTTTCTGTCTTTTTTAGAGCTTTTAGGACTTGAGCTCTGAATCTCTCAGTCACATAGCATGGACAGTGTTCGTCACTGCAACTGATTCATTTCAGGTAATGATTTTAACAACAGACATAGTCACAAGGCAGACTTACGTACATAACTCAGGTTTTGATTTTAGAGTTTGAACCTTTTTTAAATTAGATGTAACAGCCGAAAGGAAAAACTTGCTGAGGTGAAAAAGTGTAAACTATGAATTTGCATGACACTGGATTATTGAATTTAAATCATTACTGTATGCAGAAGTATAAAAGTGCATTGAAAGCAGATTGGTAATAAAAGTGCTGGGATGAACAAAAGAAGCACTTTATGATTACAGCAGGTACAAGTATCAACAGTGGGTAAGACTTGAGCATTAACTGCCTTCTAAGGAACAAATCCTTAGTGTATCATGTGGGACCATTTTATATAATGATAACATAATGCACTACGTATAATACACATACCTGTATTTATTTATTTATTTTACATTTAAGCGGATTTATAGATCACTTAGGAGTAACTGAAAATGAGAACTTTGTTACAGTTCTATGAAAAAAAATTTTCCTCTTGTTTCTGCAGATGGCAGCATATGCGTTATAAAGATAAGAAATATTAGTTTCCTTTGGTGCACCAACACCAACCGAACCCTAGAAAGTTTTCCACTGATCCCTACAGGACGGTTCAAACAGGATCAAAGAGTATTTGGCTTTCATAGATATTTCCCTGTGCATTCTGGTATTATTTATTTATTGACGATATTTAATACAAATTTTTTTATAACTCTACGTCCTGTTAAATTCTTCTAAGGATTGTATTCAATAGTTACGTTTTTGTATTCAATAGTTACGTTTTTGTATTCAATATTTAGGCGTTTTTCTTTCAGTTTTTAAAGTCAAACACAAATTGTGCAAAATTCTTGGATTTAAAGCATATATAGGTTTCCTATTTCCTATTCTTTTATTACAAATTTTAAAAAATAATAATAATTAAATGGTATCATGCTCAGTCTCTTGCTGAAAATATTTTTTTTCTTGCCCAGTCTCTTGCTTAAAATAAAGTTAAAGTTATTCAGTTTATTGGGTAAATACCTGCATTGTACACTGAGCTTTTAAACGCTACAGGTTTTATACGCTATATAAGCTAATCTTGTCATTTTGGTTTCCAGAACTTTCCGAGCTTGTGTACTGTTCCTCAAAAAAAATAGCAAAAGCCTGTTGGAGCAGTCCACTCTGCACTCAGTATACACTTGATCTTTTACATACGCCCATGCCCACTTGCTCCATGTGCAATAATTAAAGACAGAAGAATGTATTTTTTTTTTGTTAGTTTGCTTGTTTTATTGGCTGCCCAAGCAATTCCCAGCTTTATTTAAGCGCACTTTTCCTTCTACATTATTTCCATCCTGTCTTATTGTATAGAACATCTCACACCATATTCCTGGCTTTCCACGTGGACATGTTTTTCCACGTGGGTGTGATAAAATCAAATCAATCCTATTGCAAAAAAAAAAAAATAATAAATAAATTTTTTTTTAATGGTGGGAAATTTTTAAAAGGAAAGAAAAAGAAATACGGGTGTGTGTCCTGCATTCCTCGGATGCGCCTCCACGACGCAGAGAGACGTTTTATTGGCCCTTGGTGAAGGACTTCAAATAGAGTCCCGGATCTGCCGACCCCGTGTCATCGCGTAATTGCATTTCAAAAGCGGCGCTTCACAATGGCGCGACTAGCACCTCCATATAAACCTGGCGAGCGCCTGCAAATAACCCCTCGGAAAAAAAGGGGGAGGGGAAAGAGGAAAGGAGGGAGGGAGGGAGACAAGGAGGGGGGGGGGTGGATGGATGGATGGATGGGGGTTCTGAGGTTCTCAGAGAGCGGGTTTCTTACACCTCGTTTCATTGCTGAGCGGAACTAACACTCGATTGTTGCTGGAAGGGAAGTCGACCTTTTATATGCACGCGCGCTTGTGCGTATTGGTGCCAACGCACTGCGCATTACGCATCGGATATGAATGTCAAACAAGCAAACAAACACAAACCAAACCTACCTATGTGCATGACGCGTCCGAAGACAGACGTGTTGTCCACCGTGCTGCAGTTCCACCTCCTCTGTCTGAACTGATACTGACACTCCTTGATGCCCGTCTTCGCGCCCTCGCCGATGTACACCATGTGGTCCTGGTAAAGCTGGCACAGCTTCTTCTGGCCCTGAGACAGACCTGAGAGCTGGCTGCACAGAGGCTGCGCGCCTATGATGTACATCTCGGGTCTCTGGATAGGGTTCATGGCCAAAGACCTGCGCAAAAAAAAAAGAAAAAAGAAAAAAAAAAGAGGGCCAGCTTAGAAAAATCACAGAAAACCAGCGCGTCATGGACATCCCCTGTCACCATGCTTCAAACTAACGTGCCTTATACAGGCAAAACTTCTACATGGAAAAGGTGTCTATGTGTGTGTGTGTTTTTTAAGTGCAATATTTGTTTAAGTTACCTCCTACACCTGATTGTAGCTCCAAAGCAAGCCCACATATTGAATCGATTTCTTTTTTTTTTTTCGTGTCTCAACATGAGGATCTTTTATCTGATCAAAGTGAACAATGGTATTAATTTGTACCCAGAAGCGCAAAGTGTCCCCTAATTCCCCCCGCACGACATGCTGCTCTACTTATTTACAAACAGCCCGACCATTTGGAGCTGAAGGTAAATATTGTTGTTTAAGCCTCCACATTTGTTCTTCGCTCGCAGCATGCCGCTTGATCCCAAACATGTCACCCTCTAGTTATATCCTTGTGCACATCACCACACACACACACACACACACACACACACACACACAGGCATTAGCTCCTAATCTCTCCACGTTATTAAGTCGACATGAGCGCGCACTTACCACCATGAGTTCGCCTGCACCAGAAGGTGAGAGTTACAGGCGAGCAGTGTGAGTGCCAGCAGTAGGTGGACTCCTGCCGAGGCGCGGTGCGTCTGCCTCATTCCGACACCCATCTCTCCTCGGTGCGCTCTGCGTCCCTGGACACGGAGACTCCTCTGAAGGGGGACACACACACACACACACACAGGACACGGCACTAAAGATCCACTTCAGCCTTATAGAGAGCGCAGCGCGCGCAGCACACAAGAGATCATCAGCATCACCATCTTCATCATCATCCGTGCGCGTGTGTGTGTGTGTGTGTCAGATCACTACAACTCAACTGGAACTAAACTAGAAGTCGGATGGAACGTGGTGCCGCATTCCATGTAAACAAAAAACAAATAAACAAACAAACAAAAATCCAATTCTGGAATAAAGTGCCAAAGAGTGCTGGTTTAAACGCAGAAGCGCATGGTGTGTGTGTGTGTAAGTCCAGCTCGTGTCCCTGTCTCTCACTCCCGACACACTTCCACTAAACACTCCTCTGAACCCAGAACTCTCCCTCACTTCACTGCTCCTTCTCCCCCTCCCTCATGCCCTCTCCATCCTCTCTTCTGGGGCTACAGCAGGCTGAGGGAGGGGCTGAGCGGTAGAGGTAGCGGACCTGACAGAGACACAGAGACACCACTAGAGGGCAGCACATGAAGCAGCCTGAGATTCACTGTCTGAGGGGCTGTTGCCAGATCCGCAGTTTTCCCAAATATTTTTTCTATCTATCTATCTATCTATCTATCTATCTATCTATCTATCTATCTATCTATCTATCTATCTATCTATCTATTATCTCTCTCTTACTCTCTCTCTGCATCTGTCTGACTATATCTACTTACACATAAAGTGATAATAAACTGCATTATAATAGAATTGATCTATCCACAGGGAATATCATGTGAGTTAAATGTGATGATGTGAAAAAGGCAATGTTCCCTCAACATGTCAAAAATAAACACATGCACATGGGTGAGAGAATCTGATGTTAAGTATAAAACTTGTGGAAAGTTCACTTGATTTGACATGTGAAGTGCATAAAAACCAAATGTGTCAAATGTGACATGTGGTATTTGTGCGTACCCAAAACAATCATCAATACACTCGTCTGCTCCTTCGTAATCCTTATTATTTGTGTCTGCGAAGGCTTTTCTGTTTTTGGTGAAAGAAACCATATTTAAGCCCCAGGACACTCACAGACTTTCACAACTTTTTCATTATAAGCCAGTAACAGGAATATGCCTTGATAAGATGAATTATTAAACAACCCCACAGAAGTTTTCAGGGGTCAGTTGTGTTTAGTTATCTGACATTAGGCAATATTAGACTCTTGTAAACAGTGCTCCGTTATTACGCCGGGAGTATCTTTGCCTGCTTTGAGGAAGAACAGCCTCCCGAGGAATGTCAGTCAGAGCCCAGATAAAATGGGAAGGGCTGTATAATGAAGGGCATCCGGCATAAAACCTGTGCCAAATCAAATATGTGCCTGAGACGATCGCTACGTCAACACCTAATGAAAACGCCAAAAGAGGAAGAACAATGATCAGAGTCAGAACCGGGTTTTATTCAGCAAGTATGTTAATACACTCAAGGAATTTGACTCTGGCTGTTTGTGGCTCTTAAAGTACAGACTAACATAAAACACTGAACGTTTGTCATAGACAAGACACAATATACGGCAAGTACACAATATTCAATAACCGTACAGATTAAATAAAGAACGAGAAAACAAACAAACAAACAAACAAACAAACAAACGACTTGTGTAAAGAATGCGACTAAACCGTGCCCTTGTTGTCACTGCGTGGTATCCTGCATGATTTCATGTTTGTGTATCTTTATCAGTTTTTTTTTTAGACAGAGTGTAATGAAAGCTGTGTACCCTGTAAACACAAATAAGTGGGCAAATGTTTCCAATTTTAAGTCAACAAAACTATCAGTTTTTGAGTTGTGCTCATTCATATTAATGGTTCTTTACTTGCATTATTGAGTAGCCTAACTCGGACTATTTAATAGCAAATATCATTTTTTTTAGTTGTTGCAAATCAGATAAATTGTTGTTGGTCTTTCGGCTGCTCCCGGCAATGGGTCGCCACAGCAGACAATCCGCTCCACACACGAGCTCGGCACAGGTTTTACACCAGATGCCCTTTCTGACGCAACCCTCCCATTGTATCTGGGCTTGGGACAGACACTTCATCCAGTTGTTGGGAATCGAACCCCGGCCTTTCACATGGCAGACGAAACACCTCCCACTGAGCCACCAGTGCCGTATTGCCGTGATGATGTCAGACACAAAATCGCTGGGCTGAAAGATTTTAAGTTGGTGGAACTTTAAGGTGACAGTTACTGATACCTAAGTACTTACAGTTACTTAAAATATCAAATCTGTTCAGCTAACGTGAAAAGTGTCATTTCTACAAACTCACAAACACCAAAAAGTTCTAAATACTCATCATGGGGTTATTAATTTGAACTAATTGTAATAGTTTAAGTTAACAGGACTCAATAAGTTCAGCATTAGGGTTCACAGTCTAGGGTTTGGATTATTCTGTTACATTTTGGAACCTTTCTTTCTTTTCGTTTTGCGTGTGTTGGGGAAGATCTGGCAACCCTGGATTAGACGTTGATGGAAATTAAAAAGCAGACTAAAGTAAAGAAAAAGAGTTCATGGTGATAACACCGAAACATTTGTGTTAGTCGACACATTGGAATGCTAATTTCTCATTTTCCTTGAATTCTCTCAAAACAAAAAAGTCACAAGGCCTTGACCGAATGAGGGAGAGAGAGAGAGAATAAAGGAGTTAACGGCTTGGAAAAAAGTAATTTCCATCCAAGTTCACATGCGTAAAATCCCCCTTTCAGCCTGCTCCACTTTATCGCCATAAAGCCGAACAAGGGAGGGGACAAAATCCAAGAATCCCAATTTTGAAATAAAGGCATAAAGGCGTGCATACATTTCATCTTTTTGTCAGGTTTGACCCCTGCTGCCTTTATTAATCTCTCAGCACAAAAGCGGACACCATCAGGAGACTCCACACTCTGAGCACCTTTACACACAACGCACACACCGTGGAGGTCAAATAATAATAATAACAATAATAAACATGTTGGACAGGATAAGAAGTTGTCGCACCACATCACGTGACTCCAAACCCCTAAATGAAAAGGGAAAAAACACACACACACACACACACACACACACTGAGTGTAAATCCGACACCTTGACGCAGAACACGCACAGGACAAAAATAAAGATAAAATAAAATTCATGCAGAGCGGAAGTAAAGAAGAACGAATTAATACATGCTGAGAGAGGGCGCGCGCAGCATCACGTGACACCAACGAACCGCCAACGACCCCCCCGCCCCCGTTCCAGAGCGCGCAGCGCCGCATCGCGCGAGGTGAGAGGAACCCGACTCCGGTGTGGTTTTATAGCGTCAATCAGCGGCAGCCTGAAGAGGGCTTTATCTCAGGAGACTCTCCCCCTCCTCCAGAAACAAACTCATTTAAGTGCACTCCTATAGACCTGCTCGGAATTGGTGTGTGTGTGTGTGTGTGTGTGAGAGCGTGTGAGAGAGACGCCACCCGATTTCCGAGCGGTCTGTGCATGATAAAGCGGCCTCACCGAAGCCTTTCATCTGTCCTCGTGCTCGGCACACACACACACACACACACACACACACACAGTCATCACCTTCACACACCCAGCCCACCCATCCATTCCCTTTTTTCTCTAGGAGTGGAGAGCATGGGGATTTGATTTGATTCTTTTTCCTAAACCGGATTTTTTTCCTTCACATTGGACACTCTGGTCTTGGTCTACACTTAAAAAAAAAAACATTTTAGTATATCCATTTGAAAAGAGGCGGCACGGTGAGCACTGTGACTGTGGCCTTACATCTCCAGGGTTCCGGGTTCGATTCCCACCTTGGGGTCTGTGCGCTTGGTGGGTTTCCTCCGGGTACTCCGGTTTCCTCCTACAGTGCCAAAACCATGCAGATTAGGCTAACTGGAGTTCCCAAATTACCCTGTAGTGTGCAGTGCGTGTAAGAGTGTGTGTGTGTGTGTGTGTGTGTGTGTGTGTGTGTGTGTGTGTGTGCCCTGTGCCTCGTGCCTCATGCTCCTGGAATAATTTAAAATTATTAAATTAAAAAAAAAATTATTAATGAATGAATTTACCTTCAGTAAGAATTAAATTTTTGGGTCATGATTTTGGAGAATCAACACACATTTAGCACTTCTACTGAATGCATGTGAGACCTGAGAGCTTGCAAATCTCCCATGATCAGGATTGAACCTGAGATCTTGGAGCAATCCTGCTCGCGCGTCACCGTGCCACCCTCAAATATGGAATTTAAATAATGAATTAATTTAACCACATGACTTTAATCCAAAAAAGGAGAAGAGATTATTATTTATTTATTTATTTATTTATTTATTTTTACCATTCCTCCTGGGCAGCACAGTGGCCTCGCACCTTCTGGGTCCAGGTTTGATTCCTGCCTTGGGTCTGAGTGTGTGTGTGTGTGTGTGTGTGTGTGTGTGTGTACAGGCTGTGAACACTTCAAGTCTCCTGGGACAGGCTTCAGGCCCCCCTCTGTATACAGGATAAAGTGGAATAAATGATGAATGAGTGAGTGAGTGATTGTATTCCTCCTCCTTCAAATAAATCTGTGACAGGAGTTTTAAAAAAAAGCATATTAGTGTCAGTGGTAAGGATAGGACAGGGTGCATCCGTGTTATACTATCCTAGATAGACTGATATACTGATATAGATATACTGTATCAGTCATTCCTGCGGCAGTTAATAACGGGGTTGGGTAGAAGGGTGAAGGCCGGGGGAAGGACCTTGCTTAAGGGTCCAACAGTGGTTGTGTCGGGGCTCGAACCTGGGACCTTCTGATCAGCAGTCCAACACCTTAACCACCAGAAAAGTGTCCATGATGGACCAACAAATACTCATCCTACAGCAGTATCACAGAATACAGTGTGTTAACTCCCTCGTGTCACTACAGCTGCTCCTGATTCACTCACTCTTAGAAGGACCACACACACACACACACACACACACACACAAACACACACACTGGCTGGTCAGTGGTGGTCCTGTGGTGAAAGTCCTCTACACAAGCACTGTATGTTCTATACTGTATGATGTAACAACTTGCTAACTTTAATTTTCTAATGAGGACGCCCTCTAGTGGACGTAAGCATTTTGTTTGTAGTCTGTTATGTAACACTGACTTTCCAACTTAACAACACATTCATTTCAACTTTGTTTCCTTGGATGGCCACAAGAGGGCTGACTTCAGCCAAAAATCTCGAGTCCATCCACCTCAGTCTCCTGGGGTTTATGCAATAGCAATGCAACCAGAGGCAACGTCTCAGGAACACAAGAGGGAACGCTGTGCTGAAGGATATTCGAGATGAAAATTAAACAAGCCATTTGACAAGTGTAGCGTAAAAGCCCGGAACACACACACACACACACAGAAATTGAATGAATGCTTCAGCCTTTATTAGATGAACTTCAGTGATCTATGGGTGGGCACCTGATTTCAGATTTTACTGTAAAATGCGGAGCTTGCACAACCCCGGCCCGGTCCTCTGAGGTTTCCTGTTTCGAGCAGTGGCACGGCGTGACATAGTGACCTGGCACATTCTCTCGAGAGGCACGTTGCCAAAATTTATGCACAGGCACTGAAACACGCTCACATTTTCCAGTCACCTACCTCATTTGAAAAGTAGTTGGGTTTATATGTGTGTGTGTGTGTGGGTGGGTGTGAGTGTGTGTCAGTGGGTGTGTGTATTCATTTTTTCCATATGCTTTCTATCTTAAGATGGCTCCGTAGTACACAGGTGCGCGTTTCAATGTGACCTTATAATGGTTTATGTCGCACCATCCCAATGTCCCTTTGTCTTTTAGATTTTTTTTTTTTTTTTACTCGATGATGCTTGATGTTCTCGGTTCATGCATGGATTCACCATTTTGTGCTTTGGTTCTAATAGATACATCATGCTTTACATCATTTGTCCCTGTCTTGTCTCGCATTTTGGTTTTTAAAGGAAGATGTTTCTAAAATCGAAACCAGATTCAACTTTACGACTTTATACAGATTCTACTGTCGATCTACAGTATAACCGCATACGATGTTTAATATCCCTTTACAACCTCTGATTTACATTGTACACCTCATTATCCTATTTTTGTTGTTGTTGTTTTGGTCTTCTGATCCAGAAATGCCCTGTGCCAGACGAGTTGGGTCAGAACCGCTCAGTCCTGGTGCTTTCTGTGACGAGACTTAAAGCATATGTAGTTCTAACACAGGAAGTGGTTTGGCTTCAGAGGAAGAGGAAGGGTTGTCGGCGGTGGTGTTGTAATTCTACTTACTTCACAGCCACCTGATAAAAAAATGATAAACTGCTCCTTTAAGAGGACATGAGGATTTTTTTTTTTTTTTTTTGTGGTCAGCTGCAAAATCATGAACTGATAAAAGACGTCTAAGATTCTGTAACCTTGTACACAATATTTCTACATTTACTTAAAAATTAACTTTAATGAACTTTTTGATTTATGGTGTTTATTATGTTAATGCTGTGCAGTACACTGTTACGATGTTTATTTATTCATTTGAATTAATAATCGAGTTTCCTTGCAGTAATATTTGGTTATTATTTACAGCACATCTTTATATCTTTAAAACATTCACTCAGCGTCTATACAGCTGTGTTCAGGGTCGCGGAGCCGATTCCAGGACACTTAGGGCACGAGGTGGGGTACAGCCTGAACAGGATGCCAATCCATCACAGGGCACACACACACACACACACACACACACACACACACACACACACACACACACACACTATGGGAACGCCAGTTAACCTAATTTTCTTTAGGTGCTCCTTCTCTTGGTACTGTACAAACCACCAAGCACGGGGAGAACGTGCAAACTCCACACACACAGACCCGAGACAGGACTCGAACCCTCAACCCGCCTACATGTGCAACATCTAATTTGCCTATTGTGCCCCCGTGTGTTAAGAGCAACTTGGTCGTCATCTGGCCGGGTCTCACAGAGGAGAGTTTTTAGTGTTGCGAGGGTGGAAGTAACGTGTTAGAGAGAGGGACTGTGTGAATATGGAATATATTTATTTATATATATTTATATGTGTGTATTTAGGTTTCATATACTGTGTGTCAGGTAGAATGAAAGTTGTCATTACTTTTATAAAAAGTACTAAAATAATAAATTTAAAAAAGTAAATAAATAAAAAGTAATACATTTGACCTCTACCGGAATATGGTATTGCTTGATATTAGCACATACACACACGCACACACACACACACACATACAGTATATACACACACACTAGTGTTACCAATATTTAAATTTGTTTGATGATCTAAAACATTAACGTGTGACAAACATGCAAAAAAAAAAAAAAAAAAAAAAGAAATCAGTGAGGGGGCCAACACTTTTTCACACCACTGTATATATATTTCCTTGCCTGTGTGACCCATTTTTCATGTTTGTATAGTTGGATAAAATGTACTCAGGTTCAGTTCATCACATTGCTTATTTTGTGCTTTAAAAAAAACATAAAAACAAAAAAATAATGTCTAAAATGCTCTGAGCTTTAAGAGCTACAGAAGGTTGCTATAAACCGTAGGCCGCTTATTCCCCACGGCCCAGGAGGACCAGAGCGGAAGAAAGCTGGGTTACAGCACCGCTCCAGAACCTCGTCCTCTGGTGTTCCTCACGCCGTCTTTAAGGGTTCTTTGAATATTCAAGAACGAGGGAACACGTGTAGGTTGTCCAGAATCTCTAAAGTGTCTTCAAGGTCAAACAAAAGACACTTAAGAGTCATCATTTTCTGCTCTGGGATCAGACACCATGTCACTAGAATCATGTGAAACCCCTCCCGCGACATTTCTGACTCACTCATGTGAAAAAAAAAATCCCAATAGATGTGCAAATATTCCACGATATCATAAGTCATAAAACATGCTTGAGTCACCTCTCAAATATAGAGTCCAGAGTTTAGACATCCTGTGAAGTTTATGTTTGATCGATTTCCTTCTTTAAACTCTTTAAATAACAAAACAAAACAACAAAAAAAAAAACATCAGGTTCCAACCATCAAGAGTTCCCCTGCTCAGGGATTCGACCTTTGCGTTTCAGCACGTCCTGGTCTGAGTCAGGGTACGACAATTTAGCCCATGATTTAACTTGTAGAACCAGGTTAAAAAGTTCTTGAGTTCCTGAAACAGTTCTTGTTACAGAGACATGTCTAATGGAGATCCTGAGATCTTCAGCTTGAGGCTTTCATTCAATATTCTGGAACTTAACCCGCTGGTTCCTGATCCTGTTCCGGGAGAACTTCCTGCCCTGTGCACTTTGGTGTTTTCCTGCTCTTACACTCATAAACGGTGAATTATCAGCTCTTCCTGAGTGGACGAGGCTGTTTCAGGACATGGGACGTACTGAACTGGGCAGGACGCGGGGTTCTCCAGGACCAGGGTCGAGAACCTGTCCAGTGAATGACTACGCTTAATTCTTAGATGTTAAATGTTGGATCAAAATTTGGAGTGTATTTCTGTGTGTGTGTGTTCAGGCTCAAGAACAGAGCCTGTGTGTGTGTGTGTGTGTGTGTGTGTGTGTGTTTCTCTCTCACACTTTTAAAGGCTAGAAGGAGAGTCTGTGCGGGAGAGAACTCAAAGCAACGCTCAAAGCGAAGAAGACTTTCCCTGAAGCAGAAGTCTCGACGTGCATCAAACAACTGTTTGACTGATGTAACGAAGACAATCTGCCGCACCGCCTCTCTCATCCGCGGGTATAAAAATGTAAAACGCTGTCAAACGGCAATTAACGCCGCCGCGCATTTCAGAACGCGGTGTGGGTACGGTGCTGCAGGGGAACGTCATGACCGTCGCACCGTCGCCCCTGTCCGGGGTCCTGCGCCCGAGAGCCCGGAGACCGAAATATATCCGGGGTGGTAACCCATCCAGCTGTGCGTCCCAGCATGCTTTGCGGCGGGTGCCGGGAGATCAATGGCGAGGCAGCTCTGACAGATCCGTGTGCTGAGGTGTCAGAGCGAGCAGCCTGCTGTATATCATTACCACGGCGTCTCGGCTGCATGCTGCCTGTGACTAAACCAGATAGAAGGCAGCCTGGTAAATCAAAGACATGCGGGCTTGCACACACACACACACACACACACACACACACACACACACACACACACACACACACACACACCTCTATCGTTATCTCTCTTCGTCGTCATGTCCAGAATTCGCTTCCCAATGTTGCTTACTTCCACTGACACATCCATCCTTCTCAAAGTGCCATCATTCTCTCCATCTACCCTGTGACCTCTTCACATCCTGTTTCACTTCCTCTGCTGCCTTTTACCTCCCTCTCTCCCTCTCTCTCTCTCTCTTTCTCTCTGGCAGCGGATGACTCATTTGAGAGAAGCATTGAGCTTGTGGCGTTTCTTTCTCTCTCGATCTTTTCCTCTCTTTCCCGCCCTCCCAACCCATATGGCTTTCAGCACCGACTGCTCAGGAAACCAGACGTAGGCCAAACTGGCCGCACATCACTCACTCTCTCCATTTGCCGACGCACCCAGGACGCTCTTCCTCCCTCTCTCACTCTCTCTCTCTCTCTCTCACACACACTCCCCCTCCTCCCCCTCACACACACACACACACTCTCTCTCTCCCCCTCCTTCCTTCCTCCAGTCTCTCAATTTGTTCTCAGTAAGAAGTCTGATAGGGCACATTGTAGTGCAGAGAAGCAGCGGGGGAGGCCACTGTAAAAGCGTCTCGGCTGCTTAGAGCTACTTTATTCTCTAATAAATCCATCCATCGTCACCGGCGTGGAGGGAAGCGGAGCGACGGAGAGCCCGTGTACGCCGTTACACCGGGCTGGGTCGTTGAGCACGCTCGCTCGCTCACTCGATCTGGCACGCAGCGTGATGGTGGTGGGCTGCCTGAGTCGTGAACGCATGTTAGTGATTTGTAAACCCCTCTGAATGACAGCCGTGCGTGGAGATGCGCCGCTGGAGGTGGTGTTATAATCCCAGGCAAGGCGGTACACAGTAATATAGAATATACAATCTGACCATTAACCTTCTCGCTCTCTGAATATATTGCAAGTGAGAGCAACAGAAACCCTTAAGGCAATAAAAAAAGGCAAAGAGTGGGCGAAGACGTTATTACACAACAGTCGTAGCTGAGCTAGCGCAGCCGGATTCTTGCTTCTGATTGGTCAGGAACTGTTGATTCATTGTCTACACTGGGCAGTAAATCGGCTCACAGGGTTACATTAATGTGTTTGTTCTAATACCCATCACCACTACTAACAAATCTTAAAATGTGTTTTTTTAATATGAAGAGGTCTAGTTAACATGTAACGTGTGTATATATTAGTCTTCAGTTTAAGTTTGTATGTCACGAGAAAGTCTTCAAGACTAAGGAGCTTAGACTTTGCGGCGTATTTAACATAACAATTTTTTTTTCTCTGAACTTCAAGAAAGGAAAGCATGTCCGGATCCTGGTGTTTATACAGGAGCTACTCTGTACATCGTGGAAAGGTTGTGTCTCAAATAGTGAAACTCGTGTATCCAAGGTTCGTTACATGTAAAGTGAAATATTTCAAGGATTTTCGGTTTGAAATATCGATGATTGTGGTTTTTCCAGCGAAAGGATTTACAATATAAAAATCGTCCAAGTTCCAACTCAAGGGTCGAGGTTCCTCATGGCATGGAGGTGATCAGCGTGTGGCACTGCTGAGGCATGATGGACGACCAGGTTGCTGTGATAGCAGCCTTCAGCTCATCTATATTGTTTCCTCTAGACAACACACCACAGACTCTCTATGAAGGTCAGGTCAGGCGATGTGGCTCGCCAATCAAGCACAGGAATATCATCGTCAGCGAAAAGGAAAAGGTGGGAAAAGGAACTCATCATCTCCATAACGTCTGTCAAGCAAGCAGAAGCTCACAGTGCTCTAAAATCTCCAGCTGAGCTGACTGAGTTGACTTTGATACAATACAGCGGACCAACATGAGGAGATGTTATTTAGATGTTAGATATTTGTCATATCTGTTAGATTCCTAAATCGTCACTTTAAGACTTTAAGCAACTGTCCCTCTCCACCCTTCATGACGACTCTGGGACCTGGACTTCCAAATGAAATATAAAGTTTACTTAAAAGTTCCTCAGTCCAGGTGAGACGCTTCTGTCTCTGGTTCAGGAGAGGCTGGATACTTGATAGGAAAGCAACAGTTGAATCCCAATTCCTGAAAGCGCCTGTGAGTGGTGGCTCTTGATGCACTCGGCTCCCAGTGAAGCTCTCCCAAGCTCCTGAATCGCCGGTCATCGCTGTTGTTTGTACACCTTTTCCTCATCCTCTTCCCTTCTAGTGCTTGGATACAGGACCGTATAAACTGCCAGGCGTTTTAGTGATGACTCGCTGTGACGGTCCGTCTTTGCGGAGGATCATCATCTGGCCATAATCATCCAAATGAAAACAAAAAAAGCCTTGAAATATTTCACATCATGTGTAACCCATCTAGAATATGAGTTTCAAAGTTATTAAAGTACGGGAAAAAAAACTTTGCATGATATTCTAATGTTTTGAATGTTCAAAATGACAATAAAGTCTCTTTATCTTTATGGGTTGACATGCGCCATCATGGTTATGCTTGTTTAAGTAAAGCATAAAACCCTAAAAAATGTGAATTTTAAATACCACCATCAGTGCTAAGGACTATTATTAATATTAATATTATTATTATTAAAGGGACATTTATGTGTCATTTATGAGCAAATCACCAAGAGACATAAACTCAGCTAATACACCATACGTGGCATTTATTAACCTTAACATCTACTGTTCTTATTCATTCATTCATTTAAAAGTTTTCCTCAGCGCTTCTCTTTATTAGCACCTGATACCAGTCTTTAAACAGGAAGAAGTTTGGCAAAGGAAGAGCACGCAACAGTCCTCATATGGACAGTATGAGGATCGGACAAGAACGTTTAGATAATACTGTATAGTTGGGAGAAAATGTTATGTCCTCGTATGAGAACACGCAGCTCATATGCCTTCTGCCACTGATATGAAATATAATGAGCTTAAATGATACACACACACTGACAACGGCGCCCGCAGCCGTAACACTGCACGCACTGTGTGTACATTTAGTTAATGCTTTTGGCCTATTTTTACATCACTGGCGTCTGGCAGTCAATAAACATTACTAGCTTTTTCGGATTTAGCTTAGAAAAAAATCATTTTTCAAGATTTTTCAACTCGAAAGCCACCTGATGTAGACAGTGAAGATATTGGCCAAGATCAATAGCAGCACCGAGTCCAGCCTTTGAAACACATGCGGTGAAACACATCAGAGTTTTATTGTCGTATCTGTAACGCGCAAAAACAAACCGAATCAATCTTTCTTACTCAGACAATAAAGGTATGTAATAAAGCGGGTTCTTGTGTGTACTATGGAATATTATCCTACCAGTGTTGCTGCACACTGTCATTCTAACACCACATTACAATTCTAGCTAATATTAGTGAACCACGCTTGGTCCTTAGGTTAGATTTATTCACCTCAGTCATGCAGATGGTTGGTGATGAAAAAGTTGTTTGTCTTCATGGTAACTTTAGAGGAAGTAGACAGCGCTGGTGCGATTGACTGGATGTCGCCGAACAATGCATGACGTACACTGCTCCAGATTTTTTGTTCCAAAAAAAAAAAAAAAAAAAAATCCCCTATATTAGCTGACTGGCATGTTTTTCTCGCTTGCTCCATAACTTGCTACCCGATTAGCCAGATGGCATTAAAAAGAAATGTTTGGTGTTTTCATGAAACCAGCCATGTTTTGCCCACTTGCGGCCATTTTCTGTAGAGCAGAGAGAAAAAAAAAAAAAGTGTGAAAGCACCCTTATATGTGACATTGTGCATAACAGGATTGCTGAACCCCTGATAAACACAGTTTGACACAAATCCCGAGCATTACCGGTTAAGGTATGCCAGTTATGTCCTGGATTTCGAGTGTGAAACATTATTAGCACTCTCTAATCCCTTAACTTTCCCGCTGGCACACTAACAGCGAGCTACGGCCCGATGCAGCAAGAAACAAAAACATCAGCCCGTGGTAAATTTCCTACTTATTTGCCAATTTTACAATTTCAGTAACACGACACAGGACTGCACATGCTGATGACTTTGGCAAATCAAGCATCATGTGTAGCTAATGTGATGCTCTGAGCATGTGTGTCTCAGCTGGAGATATAGGTCAACATCATAGTGAGGCGGTTTGCTCCATCTCTGCCGTTCTCCCCCCGCCTTTCCTCTCTCAGCTCTCGGTGGAAAGCAGGAGGAGGGGGCATGCTCTATCGCTCTCTCGCGCTCTCCCTCGCTATGCAGCCCACAGAGGAGCCCATCATACTGGGCTCGGTGCCCGATCCTGTCCTGGCAATGCCGACAGGCCGCTGGACGCCCATCAGTCTTCCCGCTCAGCCCCGGAGCCATCATCCAGCTCCCCTTCACTCGTTTCATCTCCTCTGCCCTCTATTCTCATCTATCCCCCTCTTTCGTTCACTGCTTGATCACGTATAGAAGCCGAAAAATTCACTCTTGTTTTTGAAACCTACAATGAAATATAATAACACGTTTTCCCCTCTTTTCATCAGGCATAGAAAAAGCTTTAATGCTAACTCCTGAAGCATGGATTAGCTAGACGAGCGCCACTAATCGGACAAACGTCCTGGAACGTGTCGCGTGGTTCTGATACGAAATCGACGCTCGCTTGAGTTTGAGCGTGAATCCCAATCAAACATCAAAATTAACACAAGCACAAACTGGTACTGAAACAAATCCAGTTTCAAACCTGTCCAGCTGTTATAACGCATAAACAGCTGGCTCATTCCCCAGTTATAAAGGAAACTCAAACACATTTTGCTTCATGGATAAAAAAAAACATCTGTTATTTCCTCTATAATTTAACATCATATTCATAGACTTGTATGCATGTGCTATATATAATCCACAACTGAGTGATCAGAAAGGACCAGCACTCTTTGTGGTTTCTCGGGGCGTCTTGCACCTCCAGGGTCGGGGTTCGATTCATACCCCGGGTCTGTGTGCATGGGAGTTTGCATGGTGGGTTTCCTCCGGGTACTCCGGTTTCCTCCCACAGTCCAAAAACATGCAGATTCGGCTGCTCGGTGTTCCTAAATTGCCCGTAGTGTGTGAATGTTGACCAAAGGTCCTACCACAAGCTAAAAAATGGGAATAAATACAATGGTCTCCTCTGTCCTTAGTTGGACTACAGGTGCCCCTACATGGATGGATGGCTGTAATTAAGAATAAAAACTTTAAGATAAAAAATAAACGAGGCTAGTGAGTGAATGACTGTTTACAGCTGCTGTAATGTAAATGATAACAGGAACTCGTCTGTCTTGTGGGCAAACCATAATGATGAATGTAACTATAAATGGATAAACAATACCTCATATTTTAAATTAATAAAAAACACAATTTGTTCACACATTGACACGCTATAAGAAGTATAAATGAATTAGTACATACTTAATCCATAACAAATAAGAGGAACTTTAACGATGCTAATCTGTCCTAATACACAGTACTGTGCAGTATACAGCATATACAGTCTTCATATAAACTTTTATTTTATTAAATTATGTAGATTAAATTAAACCGGTAAAAGAAATGTTTTACTGCGACAGACTGCAAAGTGCAAGTTAACGATACAAGTTAAAAATTGGTTGTTTATGTAATAACCTCAGCAGCGACCTCATTTCCCCTCTCGTCTGTTCCAACCAATCAGCATTCAGCATCACCAGTGTACTAATCACCGGCCTGATCATCATGGTTCTCACTGGTTCATGCCTTACGGTAGGTGCATTTTATGTTTAACTGGTCACAAAAAAAATCCTTCAGTAAGCCTGGAGAACTATTCCTCAAGATTACATAAAAAATATAAGAAAGTCTGGCTCTTTGGAAGCAAAATAGGAAGAAATGTGCGGGGGTCAAGATTTTTAGACAGTACTGTAGATGTTCTTTGCCAAAACCAGACTAATATTCAGTGCTCCGGACCCTGATCAAGCAAACAATGACTTATAATATGAAGTAATTTTGACGAAAGATTAAATCAAAATTCAAATCACCTTCACAATTTACACTGGTCTCATCTTCTCCTCTATTTTCTCCTCTCTCTCTAACCAGAGACCGCAGACTGAATGTCACCCTCAGAAACAATGCAGAGCCACGACAGCGGGGGGCTTTAACACACATCAAAGCCTACAGAGCCACAACAGAAAAGCACACAGGGGGACGCGGGCACAGGACCACAACGACTCTCGACAGAGTTCAGATACACAAATACAAACATACATGCACACACGGGGAGACACAGAGAGATATGCAAAGGGATCAGCAGAGAGCCTGGAAAGCAGAGAGAGAGAGAGCGAGAGAGAGAGAGCGAGAGAGAAGGACAAGTACTGAGACGTGACCGTACATACAAACTTGTCGAAGCTGTAGGGAGAGAGAGGGAGTGAGGGAGGACGAGTGATGAAAGGTCAGCCTGGGAGACTGATTAAAACCCGCTGCATCGCCTCACTGTCCCTCCAGATTGATTATTCTGGATCCTAACACATCAACTTCTTAAGCTTCTCATACACACACACACAGGAGGTTGGCAATGAGAGAGTTTGAGATTGTCTTAGTATTTTCTAAAACTTATGGACTATAACCAAAGTTTTTTAGGCTCAGTATAAGGGACAATATTTTAGTGTATTAAACGTGTATAATAATATTTATGGCTATTAATCTGAGCTTGGAGCTTTTTATTCCTGCACTTACTAAACACAATAAAAGAACTGCCATAACTTTCCAGCTGACTACAACATATAATATATTTACAGTCTGACTTTTTTAGGTATTGATGTTAGCATTAAACCCATGTCCATAAAAAAAAGTTCAAAAATAAATATAAAAAAATATCACTAATCCTATGCTTCACAGACTTCATAATGGGATATCTTCATGGGTTTAATATATCTGTACTGGCACTTACATCCATACCAGAAATGATCATTTCAATTCAATTCAATTCAATTTCCTTTTATTTGTATAGCGCTTTTAACAATTGACATTGTTGCTTTACACGGTCAAAATAATTATTGAATTTCCATACGCTGGGTCGCATACTCGTGTCCATTTCCCAGGACATTCCCCAGCACTATTTTAATTAATTGGAGTTCTGTGAAAGTTAACATGGAGATATAATTTCTAATCAAGTGCTAATGTCAATAGTAAACACTAACAATGATAACATTAAGCGAGTCTTAACTTCACTTCTTTATCAAATAAAAAAGTTTATGTTATTGAATTAGGGGCGGGGGCGGGAGGCAGGGGGTACAGCCTGGATGCGATGCGAGTCTATCACAGGGCACAACCACATCCACATTCACTATAGGCAATTTGGAAACGCCAATTATCCAGATCTGCATGTTTTTGGACTGTGGGAGGAAACCAGAGTACCCAGAGGAAACCCACCAAGCACAAGGAGAACATGCAAACTCCATGCAGAACCCTTGACTCTGGAGCTGCAAGGTGACAGCAGTAACCACTAATGCTACCGTGCTGTGCTCTCTATTCACTAACAGTGAAAGCTGATAGAAATTTGACATTGTTTTTAGACCAACTTGTTCTAATTATGAAAGTGTAGATGAGTTCAAGTGACAACTAGCTACCTAAAATACATTAGCTTTAATTTTACTGTAGTATGAGTTGATTACATGTTGTAATTTCAGCCACTATAACAAAATTTAATAACTACGGATGCATTTTTGGATTGTTTTCCAGACACAAAAAAATCGAAACCTGGCATTATACTCCTAACTAGTTTAAAGGGGACCTTAAATGTGAGCCAGTGTGTGAAAACCCAGCTAAAGTCGTGCTCTAATTCCTACTGAAAATTAATCAGGTCAGACTGTTCCGAAAGAGCTGGTTATATGATGTTTTTTAAATTGAGAATTGGACTATTTTTACAATTATTAGTGAAAAATTAGGGTCCGTCTAAACGCACCTAATGGCCTGCATCATTCATAACACTGTCAAAGTGAAAGATGAAATCTAGGGTTAGTATCAATAGCATTGAGGTAAACAGGAAAGTTGCAATCCTTCCATTTTCCTTACAGTTCCATCATCTGTCATTTAGAGCATTTTGTACTAGAGGTTACCCACGTGCAGATCCTGACACGTGCAGATCACGTGCCTCCATTACCTGCGAATGGAGTGTATGGTCAACTTGCTTTTTTAACTTGCAAGTTTATACTTGTCTTATGTGGCGTCGCTGTAGACGCACCGCAATCTGATCTGGGGTTTCATTGGTTCATCGTAGGCGACGTCGCTATAGACGTAGCCATGAACTCGGCCTGATGTACCCATGGACAACGCTGCCTACTATTACAGTAAGTGAGGAACGCCTGTGACCTGTTCACAGCATGACATAAAAGTTTATAACGATGCTGTTTCACTCTGTGAGGAACGCCTGTTATGGAACTATCAGTGCAAACACCGGCTACTGGCCAAACACACAAACAGAATTTCCTCCAGATTTCATCCATTGTAACCTCGGATTGCGAGTAACGTGGTTTACGAGTTTTCCGCAAGACGAGCAAAGATTTTTAAGAATTTTTGACTTGAAAAACGAGCAAGTCTTGGTTTACGAGTGCCGAGTATCATGTATCACGCATGCGCTCTTGTTTTGACCGAGCATAATTTTTTAAAATGTTTTTTTTTGGGCTGTGGAATGGATAATTTGGATTTTCGTTATTTCTTATGGGAAAATTCGATTTGGTTTATGAATGTTTTGGAATATGAGCCCACTTCTGGAATGAATTATGCTTGTAATCCAAGGTTCCACTGTATAGATTTTGACTAGAAAATGTGACAAGACTAGACTAGACAAAGCAAAATCAGCCCCAGACTGTCTTCTCACCTCTTCATACCATCCTGTCTGTTTTTCTTCCACTATATGACATTTGAAACGTAAGCCTAAAATAAAACATTTTACAGTATTAAAGTTTTTTATCCTTAAAGCACGTGGATGCTTAGCTCATTTCAGCCATCCGGACCTGATTTCTACCTCGGTGCTTGCAGTATCCTGGAAAGTTTTCGGAATGAAATTCAGCACAGGGGCTTAGTTACAAAACGAGTCACTTGGCAATGAAAGTAACAAAATGCAGATATCTGATACTGTTACTGATATCGTGTTGTTCCTGGTAGAAATGTGCTCATACAGGCAGAAAAGAGCAGATGGGATGCAAATGGGATAAAATGAGAAAGGGGTAAATAGAAACCGAGGGACAGTGCCCTATCTACAAGATGGTGACTTACTTAAACATACAACCCCTGTCTCTCTGCTTTCCTTTCTCTCTTTCTTTCTCTTTCACACACACATATCATTTCATTTAGTGAAAGTTGTGCAGATTTTCCTTTCCCAAATCTCCCAGCGTCTGCCTGTAATGTTTAATTCAAATGCAAACAATGCATTTCTGCAAGAATGTATCAATTATTCAGCTTTTCATTATTGTTCTGATGAGGACTGCACAGCTGCGGCGTGCCTGAACCGTGGCAGCCTGTCTCGCAGGCACAGCACGGCGGACCGACCGTGAGGCTTTTCTTCTCCACAATCAACACACTCTAAAGGAGATGTTCTCTGACAGCTACGCAGGAACCAAAAATAAAACCGCCGCTCACTAACGCACACTCACACACAGTCACAGTTACACTTTTCTCCCCCCCTTCTCCACACACTTTTTAGTTTTCTTTGAGCAAGTTGCTTAACGCAAGATCAAAACGTTCTTTTTTTTTTCAGGCTTTATGGCGCTAGAAATATGTTTCTGTGGAATTTGCAGGCTTCAGTAATTCCAGTCAGTCACACTGAACCGTGTTTGTGGTTACAAAGGACAAATCTCACGTGATGAATGAAACTGTCAACCTGAGTCACTTTAAATAACGTGAGCAAAAGCAATAATAGAGCTTTAAAGTCAGACACTGTTTACATACAATATGAGCAGAACTCGATTTAACAGAAGGATGCCAGGACTTCAGAGATACCACATACCTCGCAAATACCAAAGAAATCATCAGATCTGTGGACTGGCCTTCAAAATCCAAACAGGTAAGCTATAATAATCAGCACCCTTAAGGGAAAGATATCTGTAGATATATGGAAATAATTTTATATTTGGCTAGAGAGAGTCACTTTTCATTACTCAATATGACCAAGACCCACCTGGCTTTTAGATGAAGAAGCAGCAACTGGCTATGTTTAATCACCACTTGTTTAAAACAAGGACACTTTTAAAGGCATGATAAATAATGGTGGACTAATTCAATCCACTGACTACATTCCATCCATCTAGGAACCTCTGTAGCCCAACTAGGAAACATAAAGGCCAATGTTGACCATTGTATTTATTCCCATTTTTACAACCATCATAATACCTCCAGTCAACATTCACACACTACAGGCAATCACAAAATTCGATTTGGTTTATGAATGTTTTGGAATACGAGCCCACTTCTGGAATGAATTATGCTTGTAATCCAAGGTTCCACTGTATAGATTTTGACTAGAAAATGTGACAAGATGTGACACCATTAAATGTGACATTATTAGGTTAATTGGAACACCAATTAACCTAACCTGCATGTCTTTGTACTGTAGGAGGAAACCGGAGCAACTGGAGGAAACCCACCAAGCATAGGGGAGTACTTACAAACTCCACAAAATGGTTCATGTAAACTTAAAGTATTAAAGTCCTGCTAGAATTAGTGAGTCATATTTAAACAAATTTCTGAGGAATTTAGTATTGTTCATGAAAATACTGTTAGCTAACTGTCTTAAGTATTTACAGTAGCTAGCTAAGTTAGGAGGCTAAGAAACTGTTTAATGTCAGGATAATACCTGAGGAAAATCTCTACTAACTTTAGTTAGCTACATGAATTTGGGATTTTATATACTTGGAATTAGTGGAAGTATTTTCATTTAGCATTTTTTTTTCTTTGTGAACTTAAATTTAAAGAAACTCCTGGGGAATTTAACATTGCTCAGGAATAATTGTTAGCCAACACTGTTGTGGGTGTTTAACTAATTAAGTTAGCTAGCTACAAAAATGGATTATGTCTGTTTGCATCTTTAAGCAATTTCTTTTTTTTTTTCTTTTTCTTTTTTTTATGAAAAGTGTGGTAGGATGATTTAATAATGTTTTAGGAGGGAAAGTAGTCTTTTAGTATTCAGCCAGCTAAGTTAGCTAGCTAAGAAACACATTTGTGTGGATTTTGTAATAGAATTAAAAGCAGTATAATATTTTTTTTCTTGTGAAATGGGTTTGGGAAATAGAATTATTATAACATTGTTAGTTAGCCTATTTTTGTTCCTATGTTAGGTATTACATTTTAAACAGACCCTCTAGTATCTCCGTGATGCCCTGTGTTTGTTTGTTTGTTTGTTTGTTTGTTAGTTAATCACCAGAGACCAATTAATTTTTCTTTCTTTCATTCACCTTCAGCAATCACTTTCTCCTGGTCAGTGGATCCAGTGTCCATGGTGGCACACACACACTACAGGTAATTTAACATTGCCAATCCACCTACAGGCGGCACAGCTGGCTTAGTGATTAGCAATGTGGCCCCGCACCTCCAGGGTCAAGGGTTCAATTCCCACCTTGGGTTTGGCGCTTGCGTGTTCTCCCCGTGCATGGTGGGTTTCTTCCGGGTACTCCAGTTTCACCCCACAGTTCAGCATGCAGGTTAGACTGACTGCCATTTCCAAATTGCCAGTAGTGTGTTAATGTGTGTGTGTGTGTGTGTGTGTGTGTGTGTGTGTGCCCTGCAATCCACCTACATGTTTTTGGAGGTAGAAAAACTCAGAAGAAACCCACAAAAACGCCAGGGGAGGATGTGAAACTGCACACAGAGTGTAACCCGAGCTCGGGATTGAACCGTGGATACTGAAGCTGAGAGGCAGCAATGATAATTTTTCAAAGCTCATAATTGCACTATACTCAGAGAACATATTTCTGTGGGTAATGTCACCTTATTAAAAGTGATCTCTCTCTCTCTCTCTCTCCCGCTCTCTCTCTGGGTGTGTGTGCTGTTTGCTGAGATCTCTAGAGCTGTTCATACTCAGGGCCTCACCAGGTGGGTGGCTGATGTGTTGACTCTGCAGCCCATGTCACCTCTGAATTCATCCTCTTGTTTGCAGAACACCTGGTTCCTCCCTTTCCTCCAGGCCCAGACATGCAGTAGACGATTTCAGTCATCACTCACTCTCTCTCTCCCTCTCTGCCTGCCTGTCTGTCTGTCTGTCTGTCTGTCTCTCACACACTGTGTCTCTCTCACTCTCAATCAAGGTCATGCTAACTTGGCCACTGTGCACCCAAATGCCTTGTTACGTGCTGCTGCTATGTTGAAGTGTGTGTGTGTGTGTGTGTGTGTGTGGTGTTGTGAAGCGGTTCAGCCTTTCCCCTGGCTGAGGTTCTCCCTTTACAGCGCATTAGCAAGAGCTCCTGCCTGCCTGTGCTTTTGATGCTGAGTGCTGCGGGGCTCTGATCACGGTTTGGGGTTGTAATTACTCTCTGGAGGGGCCTCACCTGGCTCTAGACATGCCAGGCGAAGAAAAAAAGGGGGGGGTGAGCATAGATAAAAAAAAAAAAGAGAGAGCGAGAAAGTGCACAAAAAAGCAAGGAAAAATAGAGGAGTAAGCTGGTGAATTAATGCCGAAGAATCCAAGAAAGAAGAGACAGCAAGATTTTTTTTTTTTCGGCCTGTTGAGATTTATCACCTCAGCAACATATTGTTCTTGTAGCTCCAGCATTTTTCAGAGCACATTCACAAAACCAAGGCCCAAAATAAAGGAGCCAGTAGTAGCTACAGTTCTGGATCATTCAGTAAGACCATTACACCAACACATGCTCTTTGGTTTAATGGAGTGTTCGGTTGAAGCCGGCTCATACTGACTGACTGAAACACCTCACACGGATTTTGACTCACCTTCTGCCTACATCTGTATTCTAAAGAGTTACACTGCCGAAAAGCAGTTTAAGCCCTTTTCTCGCCCATGACACAGGGTCACGGGGACACTGTAGTCACGGGGACACTGTAGACACGGGGACGCTGTAATCATAAACACTATCCTTTGGTCACGCCAGGACTCTTATTCCCGATCAGAACACTTGTTCAACACTAGCTGTGTTCCCATGAACACTAGTACCACAGATACACAGATACTTTTTTAAAATCATGATTATTACTTATGCTTTTATATGTTCTTTCCCTAAATATTGTAGTTTTTAGCATTGCACTAGTAACTTTGTTCAGTTCTCACATTTACCCTGTGTATGTATATATAGAATGTGAAATCACATCTACAAACCTGCCTTTGTGTTACTGTCTGGAATTTTCTTCTGGATCATCAAGTTTCTATCTATCTATCTATCTATCTATCTATCTATCTATCTATCTATCTATCTATCTATCTATCTATCTATCGATTGATCTGTCTGTCTGTCTGTCTAACGTCATACTGATCATCAGCTCAATTGGAATGAAAATGCATCAAGTATTTACCTATTGAACAATAGATAAATATTAGTGTAACCACTTGATCTGATCGTTTTTTCTTTTGTTGAAATACATGTGCTCCTACTTTGCAGGTGGAAGGATTTCAGAAGATTTGCTTCCCACCTGTCTTTACTTTGGACTTTTGTGCCCTGGATCTCTAGCTGAGGAAGGAGCTCTGATTGGCTCAGCATTTCATACTATATGTACTTAAGCATCTAACCAATCACAGATGAGAATAGATTCTTGTAACCAATCGTAACGCAGAAGGCGGGATTTATCTGAAAACGAAAGGAAGCCTAGCCAAACCTAACCTCAAAATTTACGAGGAACATGTTCTTTATCGAGACCTGTATGTTATCAGATCAATATCCATGTAAACATTTAACTTGGAATCTCTGATCAGAACAATTTCAGTCGGATTGAAGTCATATTTTAAATGTAAACGCAGCTACTGCTCGACTTTCCTCTTCTAAACTTGCACACTGTAATGATTTTTTTTTTTACTCAAGTCGAATGCTCGAGTCTGACTGATCAGAACGTGTGTGTGTGTGGTAGTAAAGCTCTTATTCTAATACATTACAGTTTTTATAGATACAGCTCATGCACAGGGACTTGTACAGCAGATGCTCACTGTAGACCATAATAAACAGATTTTTTTTTTTTAAACAACGTAAAACTTTCATTGATGTGGTGAAGTTTTTTTTGTTAGGAGTCGTTTATTTAACGTTTATGGAAAGAGTCTCGGTTGTAGGCGCTTTGCAAAGTTTATCAGCACAGGAAAGTCTTCAGAAGAAAAGAGTTTACATTCACTGGTTTCTCTGTAAAATGACAAGCTGGGGTTTTATGAGAGCGAGGGAGAGAGAGAAAGCTGAGGAAAAATAATTATTGCAGCTAAAATGTAGGTAAGAACAGGAACTAACTTGTCTCTGAGATGTTCCACAACATTAAATCTAAGTATATACTGTTAAAATACTCAGCGTTTTGTACATTATTTAATTATTGGCGTGCCACCTCATCACTCTCCACCCCAGGCGTGCATTATTTTGGTGAAACAACACGGCCTGTTGTGTGTTATTCGTTACATAATCCCACTAGCGGGTGTTACCCAGAGGCGCGCTCGTTCCCTTTCCAGACTCTTCTTCTTCTTCAGGGACTTTTCCCTCGCGTACGTCGGCTTGTTCATGACTGATATACGTTTACATCCCGTACAGCTGAATAGTTTAAAGCCGTGATCAAATCAATGACAAATAAATGACACGTACACCAAGCTCGACTGCAATCGACACGAAGCCAGTTCACTTCGAGAAAAAAAATAAAGAAATGCAAAATCAGGAGCGTCTTAACCGGGAGAGAAACGTGATCTTTCTGCTAACATTCATCGCTAATCTTCATGAAAATTTTATACAAATATGAGCCACCGAGTGAGAAGTTTTATACAAACTTTCATACAAATGAGGACATGGAGACATCATTAACGTCACCCGTAACCTTTACGCTAACCTTCCTAACCTTCCGTTTGAATCACGTAGACTGTCCCAATCTTAGAAGCCACCATGATGTCTTTAAAAACCTTTAAAGTTCCACCAAGTCTGTTCAGAAAACTAAGGAGTTCATCAGAAATTTTCATTTCATGGATGTTGTTGAAAAAGTTTGAGCGCTAACACTAACCTTTATCCAAAACTTCCATCTTTGGAAGAATGTTGATTCTATTCCAAACAGGACATAAAAACCAATCATGATATTATTATGAGAAGATTTTTTTTCTGCCTTGATGCCATAAACATCAGTTTGCATTATTATTATTATTATTATTATTATTATTATTGAACAAATTAATTTACAAACCAGCCAGCATACTGTAATATTGCTTTCAAGGACCCGGACATACTTTCTGCATAACATACTGTGTATGCGGTGACACAGGCTGTAGCCAATCAGAAATAAGGGCTGCTCTTAATCCCACCCCTTTCTGTAAAATTATAGTGTAAACAAACTTCAATCCTTAAGCCCAATATATTCTGGCACCAGGATGTTAACCGATGATCCTTTAAGTGCTGTAAGCTGCAAGGTGACGCCTCCGTGGATCGGTCCAGCACATCTCGTGAATGCTTGATTTTAGCCTTGGGTGTCCATGATCCAGTTTACTGGTATATAATTGATGATCAGTTTTAATCTTATGTGGAGTTAATGTACAACCGATCACTGTGCCGTATACAAGGTCTATCTATATCTAGCTGAAACTAGTTCAAGTTCTCAGGTATCAAAGCTTTTCCTACGCTGGACACTGCTTTAACAGCACAGCTTGTACACACACACACACACACTCATACACACAAGACCATCGTGCACTCTACAGCAGAAATGACACGAAAGATTTCACCCGTCACACAGGCATGATAATCTCTCAGTATAAGGGACACCCGTCCATACTGATGCATGGCTATGAAACTTGGAGTGCGGCAACGCACGTGTAATGGAAATGCGAGGCAAATCACAAGCATTCTGGCACAAAATCTTCATTCGGATGAGCTGCGAAATTTGAAAGAGATTAGCAAAAGCAACTTCCTGATTTTTGCCTCTCCACAGGCCACCCCCCCCGGGTGAGGAGAGGAGAGGAGAGGTGCAGCATGGCGATGCTCGGCCTGATTTGAATACTTTGTCGTAAAGAGCTTAAAAAGAGACTGTTGTTTGTTTGCATGAAAACCCTATTCAGCCTCCTGCATGCTGTAATGAAAACCCGGTGAAAAACTCTATCGTGGGGAAATCCATGGTGTTTCTGGAAGCGGATGAGGAAAAGGAAAGAAAGGAAAATGAAACATCTGAGTGGAGAGTGGTTGGGGTGGGGTGTGGTGTGGTGGTGGGTGTCGGGGGGTGGATGGGGGGGGTCCATAAAGTAGCCAAAAATCTATTCATGTGGTGTCAGCTTTCAGCAGCTTGTTGACACATGCCTACTAACATCTCCATGGAAACGGGCGCCCCGAGCGCAGTTATCAACGCAGTTGCGTGGCACGCAATTATCCAATTACCTCTCTACCCTGAATCAGCACATCAAATCATACACTGAGTTTTTTTTTTTAATCATCTTTCCTTCCTTCCTTGTCTCATTTTATTTATTTTTTTGTTATAAGGTCCCAAAACACATCCACATTTGCATGTAGCACCTGTCTTTCCAGTTCTCGCTCTGTCTATCTTCTTCATTCACACTCTTCGCTCCTGTCATATTTGCCTCTGTTTTAGTCTCGGGTCTCTCTCTCTCTCTCTCTCTCTCTCTCGCGAGCTCTTCGTCGGGTCTCGGTGCCATTTCGGTTTGGTTAATAGCGTGTCTGAGGAACCGGCGTCACAGTCGGTGTTTGTTATAAAAGCCTGCTGGTTTACGTCTCTGCAATTAGTTTGGGTGCTTTTTTTTAATAAGCCGTCTGTTTCACACACGCACACGCACACACACACACACACACACACACACACACACACACACACACACACACACACACGTACGGTTTTTATTTTCTGAGCAGTGTGAGGTCTGGAGGCTTGGCGGAGCTGGATTGAGGCCCTGGCAAACATGTTAGCTGAAGCAGCCATGACAAGAGGCCTTTATTATTCACCTTTATACCACAGCGCTGTCGAATTCTCCATTCCGATTGGTCCGAAGGTGTTCACACGACAGACGCAGATGTAGCTATAAAATCGTATTAAAAAAAATTTTTTTTTTATGGTAGTTGAGTGTGTTATCATTTTAATAGCTACAGGCATATCACAGGAAATTGTATGGAGGATGTATATATTAAAGAAATATCAGCTTACGTTAGGAGACTCCAGTGTTCCTAGAGTTTTGTAACAGTCTCTGTGACAGGACAAGCTGTCTAATTAACTTTAAGAGAGAGAAATAGAAAGAGTCCTGGCGAGGGGACGACAGTTTATAGCAGTCATGACAAGGGATTTTTTTTTTTTTTTAGCTTTTGTTACAATTCTAAACAAACTTGCAAATAATTCAACTCCTGCCATAGAGGGCGCTGTGCTGCCTGCCATTGTGGGAATAGTTTAGGATGCACCACCTGTAAGATTATAGAGAAACTGCATCATTTTCCCACCTCAAATGCAAACATATATACATTTAAAACTAATTATATAATTATATAAACATATATATTACATATACTAATTATATAAATAATAAAAAAGTAGACAGCTGCTATAGATTTGGTTAAAGATTTACTGAAATGATTAGTTTGCTAATAAGTTTGATAACTGCTATCATTCGCTTGTTTCTGTTTATAATTGAATAATCAATCATTTTGGAATCATGTACGTAACTCAATTCCTAGTCATGATGTACTGTAAGTGAGAAGAGGAATAGACTCTATAGATGGATAAAAGCTGATAAAAGCTGAGGTATTGCTGTGGTGTAAAAGTAATAACACGTCTGATTATACAGTAAACGTCAGAGTGCTAACAGAGACGCCGCTTCATCACATCATGTAGTTGTTGATGATTTTCCTCCACAGTACACCCTCGCTGTTCTTCTCTGATTGGTTAATATGAATAACTAAATAACAAGCTTGGTTAATTATACCAAGTAACCCCCTCACTGGATAATAGACTTTTTTATTAATAATTAACAACAGACTAATAAATCCATATTGATGAAGATGTTAATCTCACTTTATTACACGATTATAACCTTTCACGACTTGAGGAAAAGAAAACATAACTTTTATTCACTGTGTGCTTTTTTATTTTTTTATTTATTTTTTGGATTGTCAACACATAATGTCAGCGTAGAGACGCGGCGAGAAATAGAACGGGAGGGAAAAATAGCGGGAATGTTCGACTTGGGCCTGTCAGTTTTGCTGTGTTGCATTTTCTCCTGTAAACACGAAGGCGTTTGTGCTGCTCTTCTGCCTCCGTTCTTCTGCCGCTCTGACATACTCCAGTAGTTTCTGCAAACGCTTCCCTGTCATATCAGATAACAAACACTAGATAAGGAGAAAGGAAGGGGGGGGCGGGCGCTAGAGGGGTGAGGCCAAATAGTATGCAAAAGGTGGAATAAGAAAAGTGGCTTATGTAAGGTTTAGGAGGGGAAAATGTAACTGTGTAAACTAAGCGTTAATCCTGTAAGTAAATATTGTAACTCTCGTGTAGTCTGTCTTTACGTTTTATCAGGCTGTCACATTATATTGCTTCAGAAGAAGGAGATATATACAGTATGTGAATATATGAAGGTATTGTGCAAAGATAATTGAAACTATTTGCTACGTTAAAAAGACAAATCATTTTCAGACTCAAAGTGTAAAATGAGTCAGAACATAAGAAAAGTTAAGAAAGGGATGATGCAAATTGGTCATTTTTGGATTTTTATCTAAAATGAATGTGTGTTTATTTTGTTGAATTTAATGTGTGAATTTAAAATCATTGCATTTGTTTAACTATACAAAGGAATTATGTTAAGATGCATTATTTGATTTTATTCTCTTAATACAGCAATTTTTGTTAG